>CAJDSM010096825.1:0-14781 GCA_903981925.1 Ostrea lurida
CAAATTTAAACCTCCGAATACCATAAATCACAGTAGCGAAGTGGTTAGCATGTATGTTTTTTATGTTTACTGATCTGAGGTGTGTGTTCGAATCCTGCCAAATCCTTTTTTAAACTTTCTTTTATTTAACATAAAATAACATTCATATTTTTTGTCAATTATAAAGGCGGCGGTAATGATTTTTGTAGAATTTTTATCACTGAGATGTACAATGCAAGTCGAAAATAGGGCTGAATAACCAAAACGAGAATGCCAGTCCCAATCGTGTGATTGTGTGTTTTGTGTAAAAAGCGGTTAATTAAAGGGCAAAACAAACGTAAAGTTAAGCACGGGATTGCAGTAGAAAAATGCTCAATAATATATGTGATAACTGTTGAACATCAGAATATACAGAGCGGTTCGAAAGAAAATCATTAGTAGAGCTTTCTATCATTTCGGGAAGTAGCTGGACATGGCTCTTTGAGGTCTGTTGTCCACAAAATCAATCTCCATTCAAATGAATGAAAATTATATTTGATATCAAGAAGATTGAATGACATATATACCTCGAATACTTTGTCATCAGACACACGCTTTTCTCAGGATATAACTTTAGTGACTGATTGTATCACATACAACTTGGATTATCTTTCGTTAATTTTCAGTTGTCGTTCCTTTTTAAAAGTCCAGGTATAGTAAGCGGGGGATTGGTATTACCTTGTGCGCCCTGTTTCTTTGAATGAATTTGCATTGTGTAACAAAAGGGAGACAATCGGGGATTTTTTGAAGTGTAAAAATGCAATTATAGCATAATAGAGTAATTTGTTGTACGATTTACTTTACAGACTATTGCAGAAGTGCACAAGAACCAAATACAAGTACTGAATACTGCTACATGGGATCAGATGAAAACCCTGTCCAGTGGTGCATGCCGGGACGACTTGTGTGTCAACTGCACAATATTTCCTGGCTCCCTTACTGAAAAAGAGACTGCTGTGGTGGAGGGAGATGTGAATATCCGACTTCGTGTACCACTCACCAAGATTTCTCCTGTGGGAGAAGTTTGCAATGTTTGGGATGTAGATGGTGTGGCCTTGGCAGAAGTGTTTAAACATGAGCTATTGGACATCCGAAGGCGGATCCCAGATGTGTTGCACAATATTAAGTTGGGAGGCGTCGTTTTCGATACGTGTCAAAGAGGATCAATTAAGAACGGAGATATATTTGTGGATATTGATTATGTAAGTGACGATGATGTTCTGTCTTACAGTCCTGCTCCCTCTGGAAATCATTTCACTGTCTCGTCTGTAGGAGTGTCACTCGGTAAACCAGATTCCTCTCACTTCGTGCGTGCGGCAATTGACCTGCTGATATCATTAAAGTGGACCTACGTAAGCATCATATTTTCACCAGAAGAAACTTTGTTAACAGAATTTGAGAACTATCTCAGAGTAAAGGAAAATAATATATGCATATCGAATAAAGTAGCTATGGATGGGAATATCACAGATATAGCGATGAAACTGCAGAAGATTCTGACGAAATCCAGTGGAGGAGCATTTGTTCTTCTTACAAACGCCAAGGATACCTCGCTGCTTCAGAAGGTGTTGTTCAACATCAACAATGCTTACAGTGGGGCTAATTTCATTACATTTCCATGGAATCGGGATATTATAACTCATCCGGGAACTATCGCCATTTTGCAGTCACAAAATCTAGTGGGAGATGCTGCGTCAGTGATGCAAAATCTTAATCCATATGTTAATGATAGCGACCGGCTCTTGGATGGCGTACACAAAGATAAATACAAATGTAGCTTGACAGTTCACCCAGAGATGATTTATCCGGATATTTGCCCAGCTACTCCAACATTTCTAAATATTACATTGCCACCTGCCATTACATCAGCCATAAGAAACGCAGTAGAGTCGACTGTTCTGGTATTGGACAAGTACTACCAAGATGTCTGTCCATCGCAGATGGGCAAATGTTACAGCATGACTAATGAGGTTGATCTTCAGAGGTACATAACTGCAATCCCGCTAGACAAGTACCGTCGCACATCCTCATTTAAGGGGCTTTTCACGAATAAAGATGTCTTCATTTACCAGGGAAATTATTCACATTCATCTCCATTGAAGGTAATGTTTTCCTCAATGTGTTGTACATTTCTGCAATGCCTTGTAGGGCACATGTAAATTGGAAAGCATTTGAAATGTTGTACGGATATACAACAAAACGGATGTGTGGGTTTGATGTAAATGTTTGGCTTAATTTGATTGCATTAATGCCTTATTAAAAAAAGGATATTCATAATTTGAAATATATTAATTCTCTCTGTAGAACTCTATAAAATCCTCTACTGTTTTGGACTTGATTGAGAAATACATTTCATTCAGTCAATTTTATCCATTGTGCCTATAAAAAATACATTTCATTCGATCAATTTTATCCATTGTGCCAATAAAAAAAATGCATACATTTAATTTTTTTGAATTAAATTTATTGCAAATGTTGTTAGAGGAAAACAAGGCGTTGTGAATCCGTCCATGACTCCTATTCAATATAATTTCCTATCATCCAGATACACCATATTGCTAAATATCATGATATTTAGATATCTGTGGGAATGATTTGTTTATAACGCCTTGATAAGATTTGCTCTTCTATATACAGGTGGGATCTATAGACATAAACGGAACTGTTGCCGTTGATGGGAACGAGGTGAAGACCTATAACGCAGACTTCGTATCCTACACTGCCGTGCATCAATGTCCGGACTGGTGCCCAGAATGTTATGGATGCTCATCAGCTGTTGTCGACAACAACGGCTTCTATCAGTCAGGGGATGTAGTCCTAGCAGCAATGTTCCCCGTTCATAAGAGTGTCGCCTCTATTTGTGATGCCCTGGCCACGGATAAACCAGCAGACATGATGATCGACGCTTTCCTTTTTGCGCTCGCCTCCGCTAAAGATCGGTACCCGTACCTTTTGCCTGGAATACGTCTCGGCAGTCTGCTTCTAGATACCTGTTCTGACGTAGGCGCGGCTTTACAGACGATCATGAACTTTGAAACCTGTAGAGTTAGTTACACAGACAATGAAGTGATTTCCGATCCTCACCTACTGACCATGTATCTAAACGCTGACTCGGGGGACGTCTCAAATCAGATTCAGGACACTGTACAAAAATATAAGAAAGTGTCCTTATCAATAACTGACGAGTTGCCATCTTCACCTGATGACGTCACTTCTCGATTTTATTATCCGTATTCTACAGCTGGCATACGTACAATTGTTGAAATATTGAACTCGACTCAGTGGACATATATAGATATCATTCGATCCAACAATCCGATGTATGATTCCGTGGTGTTTGATCTCTTGTCAGCTTGTAATTCCTTCAATATATGTGTTCACGGAGTGATTCCAATCGATAGATACATGGGATCATCAGAACCAACCCGCACGATCGGCGTGATCCTGGCGGATATGGCTGAAATCAAAGAATTTTTCAAATCTCTCATTTCCATACCTCAAGATCGGTCTTTTATCATAGGCGAAATTATTCCATCCTGGGAATATCTATCGGGCTTTATACTTCCAAAGAACGCGCGTATTCTTGCTATTGAACGCGTTGGCAAACTGAATTCAGACTTGATAACAGCGATTTCTAATAGTTCACACTTTCTTAAACGCAATCCATGGAGAAAGGAATTTGATGGAGGTTTGTCTGGGTGTTCCACTCCTCAATGTAAAGACCCGGCAAATCTCCAGATAGCTTCTAAAATCGTATTTGGAGTTGATGCCATTCTCCATGCCTTACACAGGAGATATAAGCAGCTTTGTCCAAACTATTACGGAGTCTGTCCAGCGTTTGCGAAAGAAGGCGTGCAACTTCAGAGAGACAATTTGTACAACATCTCCTTCAAGTATCTTGATAACATCCAAGTAGATTTTCCTTTCAAAAATCCCGATTCTTGGGCATTTCTTATAAAGAATTTCAAGGGAGCGTCACTAGTTGATGTAAGTATAAATAATATACGGTACCAATTTTTATACACCAGGTGCGCATTTTGACAAATTATGTCTCTTCATATTTGTATCGTCAATATTAGATGGTGTGAATATGCTTCTATTTTTGAATTTGTTTACCACAAGATGAAATTCATTTCATGTCAATAAGGTTTAGAAAATTTAACCCAGACTTACAGTTAGTAATTCGGTGTGTGTTCTCTCTTCGCAGATCGGCAACTACTCGGATGGCATTCTACATTTGGATCCCCAGAGTATTTATGACACAAATGGTCGGTCATCTTACAGACGGGGAACAAGGTGCTTCACGAACTGCCGTTGTGTCGGACGCGATGAGATGGCCAATACAACGGACACTGAGGATTTAAAGGTTGATCCTTATGCCAATATGGAGTTGAAGTTCTTCAAATCCTCCGCCGAACTCAACAAGGAGCTGTGGACAATAATAGTGCTGATCTTAGGAGTCGGCGGATCGTTTGTGTCGTTGTGTTTTGTGATTTACGTTTTCCATAAAGTGTGTGCCGGATTCCTGTCCAAACGCTACGTGGGTCTGGGAATACTGCTGCTCATTTCCATTGTCTTTTTGTTTTTATCTGTTATTCCATTTGTGTTCACTCCCAGTAGAACAGTCTGTTCCACGAGATTCTTCATTCCAGGCTTTGCGTACACATTGTCATTCGCAACTATAATGACGAAGATCATGTCCCTTAGATCGTACAAGCTGATTGGTTTGGGCGGCGAGTTGTCCAACATCAATCAGTTTCTGACGGTGCTATTTATTACGGGTATCCAGGTCGCAGTCGGTGTCCATTTCTGGTACATCGAAGATAACAAGTTAGGATTTCTACGCACAAAGCTTAATGAAGCAAATGACCTAGAGTACGCATGCGTGTTTGATAGAACTGAGTTTGTGAAATATTTAGTGTATGTTATGTTTCTTATAATGCTCAGTGCAATATATTCCATTTTCGTGCGAAACGAAACAAAAAACATGGGTGAAGCCAAATTCATTATGATTTATTCATGGTTGTGCATAATCGTATGGGTGTCGTGGATCGTCACACTTTTAGTTTTGCCGCGTCAGTGGGCGGAAGTAATCGTATGCATTGGAATTTTGACATGCGCAACGCTGATGACTCTGATAGTGTTCTTACCAAAATTACATCGGATCTCGCGTCTCAAGTACGATATCAAACGGTCAGGGATGGAGAATGGCGGGTATAAAGTGGACCCCGATTTTATGTTTGAGAGACCGTACACACTTCCGTCGACGACCAGGACCTCATTCAAATACTCGGAGAAAACGAACCCTCGGTTTATCTCCTCTTTTGACACCAGTCTTAGCTACTAAGACAATGTAGCTCAAATACTCTTTCTAGAGATGTCTTCATTACATGACAATGCTGTTAACTGTTTGTAATTTCTGTTTGTAATTGAACAAATTTGTTTTATCTGTAACTCTGTTAAAATTTCATCAATGTGTTAGACATTTCTTGCCAGTTTAACATGAAATGAGTAAATAATATTTTATTGAACATGGATATTAACGGCAAACTACCATCCCAACTTTATGACTTTAGCTTCTTCATCGTCAACTTCCCATACACTCTATGATAAACGGGACGATTTCAGGTTCTCCATCGTCAACTTCCCATACCAGTGTAGCAACATCGCCTGCATATGGTGTTTGTCTCTCATCTTGCACAAGGGCTTGTTCTGCGTTTATTTGTATAATCAGTTTTGAATCGAGGCTAGCTAATTACAAACAAGTTGTAATAGGGGTTTCAACAGCCACATTCAAAGTCAGAATTTCGCAAATTCTATTGTCGTTTTAACGATCTAGATAGTTTGCCAGTATGACTTGCCATTGGGTCAGATGCAATCTGACATGTTTCATAGCATGTGCTAAGCCGTTCTTTATACAATGAGTTTGATTACGGGCTACTTCGTTTACCTGATCAAGACAATGGACTCACGGCCGGTGTGGCAGATCGAGAGGGGATGCTCACTCCTCCTAGGCACCCGATCCCACCTCTGGTGTATCAAGTGGTCCATGTTTGCCCAACTCTTGGTTTGTATTCTGTTTGGGGCTACAAGATTGATCTTCGTCTTTTCATGTATTGCGTCAATAAATCATTATTGTTAATAATTAAGAAATATGAGGTTTGTATTGCAGGAAATGAAAACAAGAAAAGTATGAGGTAATTCCTGTAATGGATAAAATCTGTAATCGGGGAAACCGTCATTTCATGAATTACACCATGCTTCTATTCGTCTTAAAGATTATCCGTAGTACAAACAACCCCAAACATTTATTCTTAATAGTATGTATATATATTTTATGATTTATACGTTCCACCACGCCCGTCTTTACTCCCCACGAAAATATTGACAGCTGTCGAGGAGCAGCTTCAGACGTATTGTGAAAATACAAATACCAGAAGTGGTGTAAATCAATTGTGGATTCTAAAAAAAACTCTAAAACAACTTCTAGTGAAGTTGAAATCCCAGAACCTTTCACATATCAACAACACCAAAACATGACTTTTCAATACTTACACGACCATCCCGCACGATAAATTAAAGGGACAATCAGAGACACTCAGATCGAGCTAAAAGTTCAATTTAATATTTCCATTTATCGTTACAATGCTCACATTGATGTATTGCTACATGGCTCAGCACAAATCTTGCACACACTCCCAATCCTCTCTTGAGTACAAGTGAAGATAAACCATTAATTCTTCATCCATGTAACAATGGCTCGAACCTTGCTTTGTTTACATAAAGATTGCTTCAGAAAATACCATGTTTAAAACAAATTGAGATGTTAGAATCACTAGGAACTGGTTTAATTGTTCAGAAATGAACTTGTAAATGAAAAATCTGCTTTAAACCGGAACGTATGCAGAGCATATTTAATGTAGTAAACAAAAACATGCTTGTAACATCAACAATACGTTCAAATTTTTCCTGACCATAAGAAATATTGTAAACAATCTAAAATTTGAACATTTTTAGCTCAGAACGTGTCCATGTCCCTCTAAAGACAAGGCCTTGTAACATTATAGACAGTTGCTTCTTTAACAAAAATGGAAAAAGGAAATATTTATCTTGTGATCAGCCATTCTAAGAATTATTTTGTTAAACTCCAGTCTGATTCTACACAAAAGTACTCTGGGATCAGGTGCCTAGGAGGAGTAAGCATCCCCTGTTGACCGGTCACACCCGCCGTGAGCCCATAGTCTTGATCAGGTTAACAAAACAATCTGTAGTCAAATCAGTGTAACAATATTCCATCATCACCTGCATATGGTGTGTATGTCTCTCAATTTATTCGATATGCAAGAGCTTGTTCTGTGTATGATCAGTTTTTAAATCGAGGCAGGCTACTTACAGGCAAGTTGTTGTTGCAGGGGTTTCAAAAGTCACGTTTAAAGGCAGCATTTCGTAAATTATATGGTCGTTATAACAATTTAGTTTACCAATATGACCTACCATTGAGTCATATGCTGTCTGATGTGTTTCATAACCATTGTTAAGCCGTTTTTCAAACACTGATTTGACTATGGATTGTTCCGTTTACCTGATCAAGACTATGGGCTCACGGCGGGTGTGACCGGTCAAAAGGGGATGCTTTCTCCTCCTAGGCACCTGATCCCACCTCTGGTGTGTCCAGGGGTCCGTGATTGCCCAACTCTTGTTTTTGTATTCTATTTGGCACTTACGAGATTGATCACTGTTCATTATATTTGCCTTTACGTATCCATTTCGAAGAAAGATTTGAACATCACAGACACTCTGAAGATGTTTGTCTTATTTCACACCAATTTGTGAATATTTCAGCCTTATTGGAAATGAAACTAAACAAAACCTACGATGAATGTAGATATTAATTTTCATATTTTTCAGTTTCGTATTCTCTGCAACGTATACTTATCAAAAATGTACATATAAATCTGTCTTATAATGTACATGTAAGTAGTAACTACTACCTGCAAACATTTTTGGGGGGTATATAGGAGTAGCTATGCAGGTTAGTGTCCGGACCATAACGTCTTTGTTCTTTGTTGTAGGCACATCATATTTGGCACGCGATTTTCTCCGCAGCTAGGTTAAAACAAGTGTTGTATGAATACGCCTATGTATATGTGTACGTCAAATGAAAATGTACGTTATGACGTGTACAAGTTTTCCTAGTTGTGCTATGGGGAAAATGTCATGCTATTCAATCATTATTTACTTCCGTTATGAAGTGGTAGGCTGAAAACGGGAAAAAATATCTTGCCACATGAGTGTGAAATAATGATCTTAATTCTTTTTTATATCAAATCACTCTCCAATGTCTTCTTTTTTTAAAATATAAAACGAGCGAAGCTGATATTCATATCATATATTGTGGCTTGAAACCACTCCTAATCCGCGTGGGTTTTTTTTTTTTGCGTTTTATGATTAACTCATTTGCAAGAATATTCTCATTGAAAGTAAAAGTTCAAGTGCATCTGCCATAGTCGGCAATTCAGTTTTCCTCATCTGAATAGTGTTGAGAACAACCTCTGCTTAATACAGTAATGTAAAGGCAAAGATAACGAACAGTGATCAATCTCGTAAGTCCTAAATATAATACAAAAACACGAGTTGGGCAATCACGGACCCCTGGACACACCAGAGGTGGGATCAGGTTCCTAGGAGGAGTAAGCATCCCCTGTTGACCGGTCACACCCGCCGTGAGCCCATAGTCTTGATCAGGTAAACGGAACAATCCGTGTGAAAAACGGCTTAACAATGGCTATGAAACATATCAGACAGCATTTGACTCAATGATAGGTCATATTGATAAACTAAATTGTTATAACGACCATAGAATTTACGAAATGCTGCCTTTAAACGTGACTGTTGAAACCCCTGCAACAACAACTTGTCTGTAAGTAGCTTGCCTCGATTCAAAAACTGATCGTACACAGAACAAGCTCTTGCGTATCGACTAAGTTGAGAGACATACACACCATATGCAGGTGATGATGGAATATTGCTACATAAATAGGGGAAGTTGACGATGGAGAAGCTGAAATTGTATGACATCAGTAGGAATATAGACAAACCCGGTGATTCGCTGATAATTATTAATACCGGTATGTTATTAAATTATTGCATGTTTAATATAAATATGCTATTGATCCCACCATTTTTCATATAAAGAGTGTCTATTTCTTTTTGAGTATATAAAAAAAATCTTCAGCTGGTAACGTGCATACGCTTGAACTTTTGTGTATAAATGTTTTCCAAAAATAAAAAGTTACGTGATATTCAGCTGACGACACGGGGAATTTCGATGAAGGGTAGTAACACGGTCGTAATCAACATCTCTGCATCATTGCATAAGTATCTGTAAGAGTTATAGCTATTCTTGTGAATTTGAGACGTAATTTCACCCCAGATTTGTAATATCGTTTACTATAGAAGCCCGTTAAAGAGACATGGACATCTTTTGAGCTAAACATTTTCAAATTTTAGTTTTCCATTTTTAATGCTTACAATGCTTGACAAATTAAAGGTATTTGGAATGGTCAGTAAAAATCTGAATTTCATTTGTTGAGTTACAAGTGAGATACATTTAATAGCCATTGTTAAGCCGTTGTTCACACAGTTTTGACTACGGATTGTTCGGTTTACCTGATCAAGACTATGGGGTCGCGGTGGGTGTGATCGGTCAACAGGGGATGCTTACTCCTCCTAGGCACCTGATCCCACCTCTGGTGTTTCTAGAGGTCCGTGTTTGCCCAACTCTTGTTTTTGTATTCTATTTGGTGCTTGCTAGATTGATCACTGTTCGTTATCTTGGCAAATACATACAGCTCTCGGAGTTCTTTCATACGTAAACAAGGCTCATGCCATGTTTGTTGTTTACATATAAATTGCTTAACAGAAAATATCATCTTGAAATCTAAATGAGATGTGTGAGAGATTAAAAACTGGTTAATTGTATTCAGAAAGAACTATCTGCTTTAAACGAAATACTCAGCAGATTTAACATACGTACACCAAAAACATGACATGAGCCTTGTTAACCTTGCAAATTTGCTAACCATAAGAAAATCCGTAAGTGAGCATTGTCAACGTGAAAATTGGGAAATAAAATTCAAAAAATATTTAGCTCAAAACGTATCTATGCCCCTTTAACCAAGTTGCGTCATCATAAGACGATGTGTCGCGTATATTCATGACCTCTATATATGATCTTGACCTCAAGGTTAAAATTATAGATTATAAGTCCGGGACATAAAATATTTCGTTGTTCGAGCTTCAGTGACTTCAGTGGGAATAAAAGTATATTGGTGACGTTTCTCGCAGTATTTCCAGTTGAACAGTCTGTGGCATCTTTTAAAAAGTCCTGGTCTTTTCCAGGATTTCACCAAAAAAGCAAAGTAACTTCTGACCTATTTTACAGCATATAATTATAACCTGGCACTTTGTTTCTATTATTGCGCGTGATTGGTTTATACTCTTCCGACAATTTTGTTTGCGTTTTCGAAGATTCTTCAATAGTATTGAAACGCCAGCGGATGGAGATTAAGTGCCTCGAATTCATACAGGTGATGCTTAGCATTCAAGCTTGTAAGGGTTCTTTAATGTGCCAACACCTCTCCCGACACGAAGCCTCCGTTTTGAAGGGAATTAGAAATTCCCGTGGCACTGGCCTCTTATAATCTCAAAACGTTCTCAAGACGACATCTTCACCTTGCCAAGAGTGACGATACACGGTGTTTCTCTTTCACCCTTGGCAAATATAGCCGTCAAAATGAAAACATTAATGAAGCCATCTGATTGGTTGCGTCGCTTACTGTTCGCACGAATTCTGCTAATTAACGCATTATGC
This sequence comes from Ostrea lurida, assembly GCA_903981925.1. Lineage (NCBI taxonomy): Eukaryota > Metazoa > Mollusca > Bivalvia > Ostreida > Ostreidae > Ostrea > Ostrea lurida. Next base: position 10,892 of record CAJDSM010096825.1, read on the forward strand.
GAAAATCTATTGCTTGGTAAAAACAATCTCAAAAAAGGTACTAAATTTGATATATTTTACTTTGAAATGACTATGATACGATTTATCTTAGAGAAACACCGTGTATCGTCACCCTTGATGAAAGAGAAACACCGTGTATCTTCATATCTTTACCCTTGGCTAGCGAAGATGTCAAGACGAAGGCGCAGTTACTACTTGCTTTGATACGGTCAAGGCATAAGTAGGGCTCGAACTCGCGACCTCCTGGTGTGGTCAACGAATCAATAAACCACGTATTTGGTGGAACGTTACAAGACTACTGACAACAGCATCGTATTGCAGCAATCTAAACCGCCTTTTCAAGCGAATTTAGAGGCGATTCTTTTGTATAAAATTTTGTCCAATGTCAAGCTTTCAAAATCAAGGAACCAACTAAATAACGAACGCAACACGTTCTTATGTGAAGTTGATAGAGCTTGTACAAGAAAAGAACAAAACAACGGAGATGCAAATATTTTTTTTTTATTCATTGACCACCAATTTTTTAATGAAAAACAAAATTATCAACGTATGTTGGTATTTTGTAATCCATTTCTGAAATTACAGCGAAATTAATCTTAAAGCAGTACAAACTTTCACTGATTCTTTTTCAAATATCCAAACTGGAAACTACCAAGGGAAATACATACCAGCATGGAAAAATATATCGTAAATAGCCATTTTCTCCACCAGGTGTGATGAGTGCAGGTTTAATTGTATCCTCATTTGGCATATGTTCAAATTTAAAGTAACAGGTCGTTGATCCCCCGTATAGGGGGTCATCTAGCAGAATCAAACAAATGTCTGAGAAATGTATTTGGTGAACAACCAGGCTACGCCTCATCAAGAGAACTGTGGGGTTAAAACAAGATGGCGGGGTCACAGAAGATTATCCAACCGTTAGCGCGCTTTGCGACCTATGAGTCTCATCTCTAACATCTTTAGAGTCTCGTCTCTAAGAACTTAAGTCTGTGATTTAGATCTGGCTCATTGAGCTTATTGATGCGCCTCACCTGTTCGATGTGATCACTCACGGACCACACGGGCGACAACTCGTTCATTCTTAATCGTCGGTGCGGCGACAGTCATGAATCAACATGAAGTACGGTTTGAACGTGACTTTAGAGACACCCTGGCCCAATTTTGAAATAAATGTATTTAAAGTTTCAGAGTTTTCTTTCAGATGTTTAAAGATAAACTAGATGGGTTTTTTTCTTCATTTGAACATGAAAGCTTTTTTTTCTTTATTCGGAACATAAAGTGCGCAGTGCTTGCATGATAAACTGCTTCATCCTAGTTCGTGTAGAGCAGTATCTTTCCCCTCGCTATGATAGCATCTATTCCTCAATCATCTTGTGTGCGTCTAGAGCCACTACCTTACGTGAACTCTCTCTGACGTATTCGATAGGATTATGGTTTTCAATAACGTATGGCTGACTATCTATATTTGGCAATCTTAGTATGACGTGTTGGCTATTCCCTATACATGTCAGTATTGGTGCCTGTGTTGAGTATTCTTACAAATATGTACATTGAATATTTTTACTGAAATGTACATTGAATATTCTAATTGATATTTATGCTAATTAGCCCTATCTAAATGTGAGTTAAGCATTACAGTTGATATCTGTGTTGTGTATCCTCAGCATTACTGGGACCTTGGTGATTGGTTACTATCCCAACACCTATATATATGTTGACTAAAGCTGCTACTTCTACTACCAAATTATTTGATGACTAATCCTTCTGTTGTGTGTTGTCTATACTTAATGTTGTGTGCCTGTCTAATCCTTAATTGTTGCTGCTTCTATCCTAATTGTTTGTTCTGTTTATACTTAATGTTGTGTGTTTACTATACTTAATTGTTGTGTGTTGCTTACTTAATGTTGTGTTTCTATAGCTTAATGGTTGTGTGGCTGCTATCCTAATTTGTTGCTGTCTATACTTAATGTTGTGTGTGCCTATCCTATGTTGTGTTTCATACCTTAATTTGTGTTGTCTATCCGTAATGTGTGTGTGTCTCAGATACTTAATGTTGTGCTGTCTATCCTTAATGTTGTGTGTTGTCGTATACTTAATGTTGTGTGTCTTACTAGGTTGGCTATCTTAATGGTTGTGTGCTTCATACTCTTAATGTTGTGGTTGTCTATCCTTAATTTGTTTGTTGTTCATACTAATAGTGGGTGTTGTCTTCCTTAATTGTGTGTTGCATCTTAATTGTGTTGCTGCTATCTTTTAAGTTGACATGTGTTTGTCTTATAACTTATTGTGTGTTGTCTACCCTTGATAGTGGGTGTTGTCTGTCCTTTATGCTGCGTGTTGATTCATCTACTGCTTTTTCCTCTTTGCATTGACGATTTCTGTTGATGTGTATGTTCTACACCACGTTTATTGGGCGAGTTTTACTTGACTTACACCACCATTGCATCTCTTGACTATCATTGTTGTTCGTCCTTCGTTGTTGAAAAAGACCATTATTTCATATGGAGTCTGTTGAACTTTGGTTGTGAGTCCAGAGGTGACTAATGAGTTCTGTTGGGCCCTGAAGACTCTCCCACACGTGGGACACGTGGGTTGTAGCGGAAGCCGCTCGAGCCTTGTGTGCAGTTTGTTTTTCCTGGGTCTGTGTGGTGCGTCGAGCTTCAGAAAAACCGGCTGCAGCAGTGAGCTTTGCTTCGTTAACACGAACGATCCAGTACAATTGTCTCCCATGCGTTGACATCCATGTGGAGGTCTTTGAGGAGTGTTTTGAAACTGTCTTTGAACCGTTTATTTTGTTCTCCCAACAGCTCGCTTTACTTTGCCTAACTCGCCATACGCACTTCCGGTGTCTCTCTGTCTTACTACTGAGCGTGCTCATCATTTAATGTTTGTTACATAGTCACCATCAACACTGCTCTGTGTTGGCAATCCCACCAAGAAACCGACACTTTGATGCTACAACATGAAAGGATGCTACTACTGCAGTTACATGTAGTATGCATGCGAGTATAGTTCATTGACATACGGCAGTTTAGATTCAATCCTCAAAAGACTTCGTAAGTGGTTACTCTTAGAATACACCAGAGAGTTTTGTGGCCATGTGAAATTAAATTTGTTTTCACTACTCAAGTTTGACTAACAAAGTTTTTTCCCGAATGCAGCCGTTTCAGAGATAATACTTGATTTTTCTAACCGTACTAGCAAAATGTTTATGTGTTAAGTGAACACTTTATAATTTACATTTATAAAGCCATGATTGCAAACGCATGAACTAGCGAAATGCGAAACTTCTTTCGCAGAGTTGTGTAAACAAACGGGATATCAACACATTTTGTTCTTCATACGCATGTACAAATTAAAAAAAAATGTACGCAGTACACAGTGTTAAATTGCATTTCAGAGACTTTCTTTCATCCCTTCAAATATTTACAAATTGTATAGAGTTTATCGTTCGCTGTAATTGGTTTGTTTTCCCCAAGTAGCAAGCTCATTAAAATAGCAGATCAACGCTTTGTACCATTCAAAACCCGGCAAATCTTGTCTCAATGACCCATTATGTACTGCTGTTATGCCTCCTTGAATATCTCTACCTTATTATTTACAATAAGTATATCATAAAAATCAAGGTCGCTGGCAATTGCTGTACCCGAATTTCCTCTGACCGGATACATCCAGCGGGTTTGTCTCGTGATGTCTCTAACACAGTTTATATGCTAATCAGCAATCTCTCGACAGCCACCTTTGCTTACCGGATAAGATTTATATATTTATGACGGTCATTTTATACAAACAGGTAGCTACATTACATTGGGACGAGAGAATTCCGATATAATGCATAATCAGCGTTCAAACAAAACATACTGCCCAACCTCGTTATCCCAGCGCACCTG
>CAJDSM010096846.1:2011-15711 GCA_903981925.1 Ostrea lurida
CCAAGAGTTGCACTTTTAATAATTAAGTTGCATCAATAATGACATAAATTAGGTCATTGTTGTATCCATCGGTAAATTCTTCAAATGATTTGGCATGGATCCATAGGCATTCAGTTGGCTGACACTCCAAGTTTTCTGATCCTTCAATAAAAATTTTATAAAACATGGAAAGATACCCACATGTATACATATCTACAGGCGCATATACCCCCCCCCCCCCCAAATTAAATTTAGCCCCCAAAAAATTTTCATTGAACACAGGATAAGTATATACAATTCAACTCATTTTTCATCAGGCCATGTGAGACTTTTTATACCACTTTATTATACGATAACAATACAACATGTAAGAGTCTTCTTGAAACCATGTAGAGTTGTATACTAGCAAGAAGTTGACAGGCTAGGCGCAACCCCCCCCCCCCCCCCCCCCCCCCCCCCCCCCGCCCACCCCCCCCCCCCCCCCCCTCCCTCCCCCCAGCACCTTCACATAATAAGATTCACCGGTATTAGTTGTTACTCCGCCTTTTTTCTGAACAAATACAGAAAAAAATTTTATCTTAAAAACTTAACCCCCCCCCCATTTTAGGAATTCGTTGTCGATATTCTTTTAAATTCCTCTTTTTTCTATAGTTTGTCTGGCAAAAATTTGTGTACATCGTGCAAACCCTCTTAAAAAGATTACTATGATTCGGAAGAATATATTATCACTTACATTCGTTAATTTATCGATTAGATCGTACTTTACCTACTTTACTTGTATTCACCGCTTCTTAAGGTTAGCCTACTTAGCATCGATAGGAATCCCAAATCAACTATGAGGCAGGGTTTTCCCCGGTTCTTGTGTGTAATTCCGATTGCAAACAATGCACAAAATTATTGTATTGGAACCGATTCAACGTTAAATCGCTAAACTCTAAGCATAAGACTCAAATGTGATAGTTACAAGTTCCATACGTTGATGTTACCGGAAGTGAAGTAAAAGCGAAAGTGATAACTAAACGAGACTTACAGGACCCTATGAGCGGCCAAAGTAGCAAAACATGGCTCTGACTTTTGAGGTCGTATCCAAAAGACCAGTGATTCGTCGCTTCCAAATTACCGAGCTCTTGGGTGAAAGGAGCAATCACAGCTGATTTTTAGCGTCTTAGTTTGACGCGGGCCGCGAGCTGAGCAGGGGGTTCAAGATAACGGCATAACTTTCCCATCGTTGAATAGGAAAAAATAGTTCCCAAGCCACTTACCCCGTTAGACAATACACAGGAATTACACAAATGCAAATAAATTTATTATAAAATAAATCATATAATGATTAAAGGCGGATATAACAGTACGAATTATACATAAGCTCTAAAGAAGCTATTTTCGTAATTTGATGACCGGATATAATTTGAGTTACTAAATGCAAGTGATGACCCACCCCCCCCCCCCCCCCCCCCCCCCTCCCCCCCCCCCCCCCCCCGGCGGGGATAGATGCAGCTTTTTTTGCTGACTGTGAAATAAGGAAAATAATCGAGTATTATTGAACTCACCCTGAACTAACAGTTGTCGGACACATGTTAGGTTGACTTGTAAAGATTAATTCGGGCGTCGACCCACGGACCCGATCTGGAATAAGCAAAATTCAGGCTGGTTGACGTGGAAAATCTTTCCAACTGGCACACGGAAAACATGGTTGTTTGATTAGATGGTGGGAGAGGCAAAGGGTGCAGGCACAACCTCTTTCAAGACATCAGACTGCATTCGTAGTTCGGTCGGGATCGAGTCGCCTCCGTTGCATGCACTTAGGTTTAGGAGGGATAATTCGGGTGGCACACAAGTGGGCCCCCGTCTCAGAATAGGGCATCCGCTTCGTTTGGATAGAAACGTCCGACCAAGCAAACATGGATGTCAGGGGCTGTCAGTCACAACTTTCGTAATACTGCACTGATGCATATGTGGTCTACGGGATAGAGTCTATCTACCCCCCCCCCCCTTAGAAAAGGTTTGTAAAATGGCTCAGGTAGTGTTTGAGCAGAGCGTTCGTTTTCCGATTCTAACGAGAAGCGTAGACATCAAAATATAACGATTAAGTTGGCGATGGCATTGAAAGATGGTCATCGATTGAGAGTCACGATTTTGGTCAGGGCTAAAGAAGCCACTGCACTGGGTTTAGGCTAGGCAGAAAATCGAATAGGGCCCGTACCAAATATATACTCGTGCTGGAAAAGGGGGCTTGAAGCGGAATCGAATAGGACAAACAAAAACGCTTATCCAAAATAATTCGGACTATTTGATATAAAATCAAATAATCCTATATTTCACCTCAGTTTCAATCTCAAGCTACTTTGTATCATAAATTATAAAATGAAAATTATACCTTTTTAGGTAGAAAATAGAATTTAATTTTGGTGAAATAGAAACAGTTTAAAGTCATGCGAGATTTTTGAACTTTTTTGATAATCAATCCCCCCGCCATAAAAATATAGCCCCTACGACCTTTTTCAAAATTTAAATTGACACAACAATTACAACTTGAATAGGGGTTCGTAATTAGAATGGGTAATTATTCTTACACCAATGGGATTAATATATAGTATTGAACCAGGAAAATACCTTAGATATAGATCCTGCGCAATTGTGCTAAAAGCTCAGGAGCTTACTTCCTTAATGTTAATTTGATTCTGAAACTTTTTACAACTTGTTTGCTCTTCTAGTGCGACATTTTGCTTTCCTTAGGTGACGTATTAGGAAACTGAGAACGGATATTGTCCACGGAATTTCGGTGGACAACAATTTATATACGCTTAAATACTTGTTATGTGATTAATGATAAAAATTTTCACGTTTTACTTGATCTCTTCATTCCTCGTCTTTGAACCTCTTGACCTTACCTTACCTTCACAATAAGTTGCCTGACAAGATGCTGTATAGATGGTAGTCAGAAAAGCTGACTGATTCCACTGTGAACACTGTTTCATTGATTCCGTTGCCATATCAATTGAGCTCCGATTTAGAAACAATGACCAATTCCGTATGGCAAAGACCTTCACTCCTTTCTGTTTTGAGGTCGTTGAGCTGCTTGTACTCATGTTGCACGGAGTTTGATTTTGTCATGAATGCCGATCTGTCAAATACATACAACTATGTTGGGGGCATTTTGTTGGACGGCCCCATGTTGCTGCGTGGGAAGGTTGTTACATGTTTCAGGCCATATCCCCAAAGCCATAAAACGTGTTATGTACCTCCAGTTTTGTATGGTATCTATTAAAAAGGCATATTGATAAAGCTTTTTTTATTTTCGACTTTGTGTGTGGTGTGGGGGGGTGTTTTGTTATTGCTCTTGTTCATTTAATGCCCTCTCAAGAAATTTAACACTTCATAATGGAGGGTGCTACCCATTGCTGGGGAAACGGCTGCAAAATTATTTACACCTATGATCAGCGCTACAGCCTTTGAGCAGAGAGGGAATCTTTATCGTGCCACACTTCTGTGACACGGGCCTCGTAAATTTGTGTTTCATCCGAAGGACCGCCCCATTTAGTCGCCTCTTACAACAAGCAAGAAGTGCTGAGGACTATTCTAACCCGGATCCCTACGGGGTGTACGTATCTTAATAATTAATATGTACGGAGTACTAGTATATTAAATAAATTCAATTTTGTATGTCATTTCTTTAAATATTGTTTCGCCGTGACAGAACCTTAATTACCATCGGTCTTTGTAAGGGTAATCATAAAATTATTTTAAAAAGAACTTTATTTTCCGCAATTTTGGTTAATCGATCAGGGTATATGATATTCCCTTATTTAAAGCGGTCACCTTTTGGCTCTAGTTTTTTTTTTGTGTGGGACTCTGCGGCAGCCGCAGTAGGTAGTATTATGTATGTTCTTCGAAAAATCCTTAGTAAATTTACCTTTGCTTAATAATACAATCTTGTTATATACGACTTTGGCTTTTTTCATTTTAATTAATATATAACATTGTTTAACCTATGTCTATTATAACTTAGTTAAATCATATAAAAAAGAATTCTTCATTAAAATTAATCAATATCTTATTCAACATTTCATAATTTGGGCAGTGTGTATGATATAAATGTTGTATGTTAATATGTATGTAATATGTATAAACGTTTTTATATTTAAGGTATGTAGGTAGTATACATGTGTTAATGAATGTGTGTTGAATTAAAATAGAAAGGTAGATTAAAAAAATATATATATTCCCTTTTTAAAAGACAAAATTCTTTAAAATGACGCTTTAGTTGAACCAAAATTTGATAATCCCTAACATAAGACGAAAGGATTGATTGGGCAGATTTGATCATTCACTTTCCATCACTCTAACAACTATCATTGAGAAGTGCTCACATTAAATGAGGCTTTGAACTTCTTTACATCAAATTTACTCATCAATAGGCCTGCCTAGATTTTGAAAACTGACCATGCGTCTAGAGTGATGATGATATATTTGCATTTAATTATTGATTTATTGTTTTAGTCCACTCCGAGAATATTTCACTCATATGGAGACGTCACCAATTCCGGTGAAGGTGCTGCAAAATTTAGGCCTATGCTCGGCGCTCCGGGGCCTTTGAGCAGGGAGGGATCTTTTTCGTGCCACATGTACACCTGCTGTTGACACGGGACCTCGGTTTTTCCGGTCTTCATCCGAATGACGCGCCCCATAAGTCGTCCTTCTTACGAACGCAATGGCGATGCTGGGACCTATTTCAACCCGAACCCCCACGTGGTTTCATGCGTCACTAGAACATGCGTATTGAATCAGTTGAGAGCCCATAAACACCATATACAATACAATGGAATATTTGCCACGAAATATGGTGAATTTGAAAATGGAGAATACTGAAAATCCAACCCCTGTTTCTCATAAAGATGAGTTATTCAGTTTGTCGTTAATGTCTATGTTCAATAAAATGCCTAAATATGAAAGCAGATAATGGGGAGACTTTCGTGGTGTTTTTGTATTTCGATTTTCATCAATAAATAACGACTTTGGTGTGACTGGTTGACATGAGGATGTTTACTTTCCTAGACACGCTATCCCACCTTCGGTATGTTTCCAGGAAATCGTGTTTAGTCAAATACTGCTATTTGTTTGTAGGAATTATGAGATTGAATTGCTGTTAGTTATTCTTCACGTTCTTCATGAATGGGATATTAGCATTGTTAGATTGGAATAACCACATCGTCGATGTATCGAGTTGAAGGCCACAAGAATTTATTTCATCTTATTCTTCTCCATGTAGAAGATTTTAAATTTAAAGCGCAGGAAATAACGATATTGGTTTTCAATATGGACACCCTTGATACACATTATCATTATTTATTTCAGACCCCTTACGGCTGTTCCAGTGAAATTTCCAGATAACATGATATTGAATAGAAACGGGTTTTTTTTGAATTTCCACTGAAGGAGCCGTGGAGGCGAAAGCGCTCTGGAATTAAGAAATGAGTGGTAACTGATGGTCACTATCAACTAACATTATTTCGAGTCCTCTCTCTATGCTCTTAGGATACAGGCACTACACATATACGGCAAGAAGCCTTATTCGTTGTCCACAAAGGTACACAATCACTTTTTAGAGCAAGGATAGGTGCATTTCTTCATTTTTACGTCTTTAAGTGACAACACATGTATCCCACCTACTGTTACTGATTGATTTTCCAGAAGACTTACTTGTTGTGGAAGTATTGAGAAGTTGAAAAAACTGTGAGCTATCGTTGAAAAATGAAGCCACGGATACTTTGGGCGCATTTGGTCCGATGTTTGTTGAGACACTGAGCACCCAAATTTGGACCAAATGTGGCTCTGCTACCTCTCAAAGGTTGGATCCTGCATCCCTCGGCTTCTGGAAGAACCCCAAACAGAAACAGAATGTTCGCGGGCTAGGTTTTGCCGTCCCTCCTAACCACGCCTGAAAATATTAAATTCTTTACTTCTCGAGAATTCAAAGATATGCATCTATGGTAAAATAATGAGATGTTCGTCACCATTATTACACCGAAATTATCAAAGCTCTTATTGAGACATGATGATTCCCATTCTTAACTCGGACATCCTTCTCATCTTTACTATCTCGCACATGATAATCCATATACACTGACTACTGTTACATTGCTGGCGGTTCGGACGCTAATTGTACATAACTCGGATTAGTATACTCGTATATCAACAAAACTCATAATATAATTAATGAGCACCCTAACTTTATAAGACCGTATAATCTAAAGGAGTTCTTTTGTCTAACCAGTCATTGCTATGGCACTCAATAATACAAACGAGCATTAAACACAGTTTATCGACACAATATATATACTTAATTTACCTCAATGTCTGAACAAAAAATTGGAACAGATGACTCTCATAACAATGAAATCACCAAAATTAAACATATCACACTATACCCCCGGGCCTCAATGAAAAATTCTTCAAAATTAATATATAGAGGCTCTCTTTTCTATGGTACATATATAATTATGTTTTTGGGTTTTACCATTCATTTAAATATTTTATAATAGAAAAAAAATTTTTTTCATACGTTATACTTGTATATAGACCTGTAGCCACACAGAAAGTAAAATACTACACTGGATTATGTTACGTCAAGTACACGATTATGCTAAATTTTTCATTATGATGTTAATACTAAGATATAATAATTACCTCTTATATCTATCCGAAAGTGTCCAAGGGGTACGTTTTATCGAAAAAAAGTTTGCGAGATTATCCGGGTGTGGAGAGTTCCAGAGATATTCCGCAAACTCCGAATACGGATCTCTCAACATTTTTTTTCTCTCAAGGAGAAAATGCGTACGTCAAAGAAATTTGGGTGATGAATCAGGCATGTTAAGGTCGTAATTGGCGGCGGACTTTAAAAAAGTGCTCTGTGAGTAACACCATAGCTGTTAAAGCTAATTTATATTGAACCCGAAGTCTACCTGGTTAGTTTTCTTCATAGCCATCGGTGAAAAGTGTGAATAGTGTGAGCTGTCATCCTATAGAGTACTCTGCAGTGGGTCAATATAATTTGTTAACCAGACACTGGAAATTGAACTGCGAACCCTTTTCGATAATGGGATAAATACCCTAGTGTTTGCTTGCGGAACTAGGCCAATCGTGCATATCCTCCTGGAAAAACAATTAAGCTTTCCCGGAACCATTACAGCGGATGTGCATCCCGCATTATACAAAACCAGAGACAACAGATGCTAATTCCCCGGAGCGATAATTCGCCCGTATGTTCTCTGGACATTGTATGCAGAGAGAGTGCTATTTGTTTTAATTATCCACATTTAATATAGGCGTGCAAAAACCAGGTCCCGGGGTGCCCCGCCCTTGTACGATCTTCGATTTCACTTTAAGCGAAGGTATTCGAGTGATTAAAACCAATATAGTTCCAGAATATTCACAAGTATATTTATTACATCGTACACATGTACACATCACTACTATGGCCCCAACACCCATTACAACACCTGTTGATACTCACCTGAAACTCTACGGAGCCATTGAGAATTCACCAAGTAGGGTGCAGCTTTTGTCACCGGTATTGGCCGGACTTCATAAACAGACATCACTACAATCATGGTATTATAAATGTTTTCTCACAACGCTATTCTAACTTGGAGTGTAGAGAGTGCTATAATAGAATTATATCTTTCCTTCCCTAAATTTTAATTACTATTTCCTTTTTTATGTTTTCCCTCTCCTTCTAAATATCTGTTATGAGTGTTGTATATATTGCTTTCTCATCTATAGTGGCCATTGGTGTCCCACAGCTAGTCTTTCAGTCAGGAGTGTATACCCTATGCGATTACATATATAAGATTTAATCCAATACACGTTACAGAGCATTATTCAAGACAATATTTGATCCCACCATCATTGAGCCTGAGTTAATCCAAATTGGATTCCAATTAGAGATAAACCACACGTTTACCGAATTACACAATCTCTTTATTGGATGAATTGCTAAAGATACAAGAGAAGGCATTCTCATGGGAAATTAAACTACATATTGCAAATAAATTAATGTCTTAATTGTATATTTGTGTCGAAATTCTGTTATACAATCATTTTAAAACTGCAAATTTGTATTTTTTCTTTTTATTTTGTTAAAAACAAAAAGGCAAAGCAAACTGCAAATATATGTGTGGGAGTGTAAATAGATATTTTTTTGAAATGTTAGGATTATTTTACTGCATATTCACCACGAGAGAACATGGCCCCCTTGGTGATGGCGAGTTAGTCTCACCTCACTAAGAAAAACAAAAATCAAAATAGCTGTCTAGGGTACGACATTATTCTTTTTTGCAACACCTAATATTCTTTTTTTTATCTCTCACGTCTGATAAAGTATACTAATATTTTTTCCGGAAAATTTTTACTCCTTCTGTAAACGAAGCCCTCTAAACATCCATACTCACTTTTGGACAAATGAATAATAACAAATAAAAACCCCGATCTCTCAGTAACATTTGTGAAATGATACTTAAAGGATATTGAAATTCTTTAGTATATTCTTATAAATCAGATATATATCATAAAAATTGAATCTATAGTAGTAATAATTTAGTAATAAATCTTGTTCTATTACCATTGAGTATAGTCTCACATGCAATACGTGGAACCACTGCATATATATAATGCCACAGAATAATCAAACCAATTGGTAAAAACATAGGACTGAGATAAAAGAGTACCAATATGTCTTCACGATAAGAATAATACTAACAAGGGAGACCCAAAAATACGCACACTACAAGTTAATAAGAAGATTATATTACATATATCGTCTCTATCCTCTTACAACAGTACCCCCTAAAAATATGCTGTAAAGAAAACCTATGACTGTGAAAAATCCGTTATTCAGCCCTCTCGAAACCCAAGGATGTTATGCACTTAGATGGGAGTCTAAAGGCACAGACTTTCCGCGATGGAGGGTGCCACGATTTATGCTAGGCATCCGGAAAGAAGAGTTTTATAAATCTCAGTCCTCTTTAGAATAGAATCAATAGAACGTTCCAGGGTTCTAAATCCGTTATATGATGCCCTTTGAGTCTCGTCACAGATAATCTTGATGATATAAATAGACTTTGAACGTATTTAGAGTTTTTTGTCAAAACAGTATAACGTTAATTACAACAAAGTACCCCTATTTACAGATTTTAAATAAAGAAATTAGTTTAGGGAATTAGCCAACAAGATCTGTTATATAAAAGAGTAAAAAGAAAAAAAAAAAAAAGTGTGGAACGCCTGCCCAACTCTGTTGACAAGTGTCATAGCCTCGTCGAGTAGTACTCTCTTGTAAACTAACATTTTTGGCCTATACTCTCTAGAATACCAGACTCCTCTCCACAGGTGGTACATTTTCTGCGTCTAATCACTTCACATAGGATTGCTTTTACAGTTCTATCTAAAGTGTTTTGTGGCATGATCAAATTATGTGTGCTCGCTTATGTAAAAAGATTGACACATGAACGAATGTTGATTACTAATATATATTAAAGGATTAGTTTTAACGAGTGTACGTCAGACAAAGGACCTTATCATTGCTCACAACTGAGCTCCTGCTGAGAGGACTCGGCGTTGTTATATAACCATGCGCACCTCGTTGATGCTTTGTATGCATGTTAGTATGCAAAATCCTGCAGCTGGTAACGTCTAATTAGATATTTTTTGCGTAAAGTTTTTGCCGAATTGATTGATGTATTATGTCTACCCAGTGTTATAGATACGCTAAAGAATGGCATTGTACGATGCAGTTATATGGAGGGACTTTTTTAAAGCAAGAGATACCCGAACTACTAAAACTAGACAGAGATTGATTGGTTGCAAGTTATTAACGATTCTCGCGTATATAAAGTCATTCAACTATTTCACAAATTTTTACTAGGTCGCTATAATGACTTTGTTGCCGATTAGAATATGACTCCTATAGCCCAAGTGTATCACATGTGACTTGATTTGGTTTTCCATACCTTTGTTAAGACTTCATTTTAGTACTGAGATTTGATAAACGGTGAATCCCGTTTTACTCTTGTTCTGCACCTAAAGGCCACTCCAACGGCGGGGCGTGGACCGATCAACGAGGATGATTCTTTCCTCCATGGCACACCTTGATCACGTGCCTCTCCGCTTTTCGTCGGAGTCCGTGTTCCCTACACTCGAATTTTGTTAATTGATTGTTATATATGATTTTTTTTTGTGACTTAATGATTCGTTTAACACATTGTTTACCTTCGCCAATGCACTATGCTGATAGTTTCAAAATACTCTCGTTGTTGTCTACTATGTTCCTTTTCTAATGGTGGATACCTATTGGGAATTGGGTGAGCAGCTCTCATGTGACGTAATGGATTCAGCATAAGAGATAAACCAAATCCACTTTTTATAAATTATAAAAAATACGCAATGAATTCATAAGTAGAATGCTTTACGTGTATTCTATAGCAATTTGCATTATCTGACCGTCCTTTCGTCTGCACTTACATACTGCTGAATACTGTAGACAATTAATAAGGACATTATTTAAAATAATATTGACTCATATGAGAAATTTATACTTTGCTGTCTGTATATAAGAGAGCTGTTGTCTTGTCTTCGCACGTCGATTGACAGTGATGTGAGGAGGTATGATGGGTACGACACGATGCAGGGAGTACGTGTAGCTTTTGTGGGAGATGCTGACATTCGTCAGATGTACTCGTTACCCACTTGTCTGGTGGTTCCAGAGATTGACGAATGGAATGTTGGATATCGGGATTTGTGGACATAGTTCTGCCTAAATGCTGTTTGATTTTGATGCCAGAAGATTGAGAATGTGGATAAATATTTGATTTTTTTGCGTGTTGCAAGGATTTAAATTTTTACTGTTGGAAAGGGTGTGTTTTAATGTTAGTGAATCCTGCTAAAGAAAATGCAGGTTCGAATTATTAGTCTCATAACTGCAGCATTTAACATATCAACGATAATTTTCATTTGGTATTTCATGTGCAGTATCAGAATACACAATGAAGATGGACCAAACTTAGATCTAAAACAATGTTGTTTACAAATTGAATAAAGTTACACTGTTAGTCCCTACATACATGCGGGATAATTCAAAGTTCTCCACATATTAACAATATTTACATTGCATTCACTTGCCATCACCTTTCACCAAGTATGCTCTTTGTCAAGAGCTATGATAGATGATTGGTCTGCAAAATTGTCCACCTAAACACTATGCCTTATCATCGACGTGCTTATGTTATGTAGTTCACTCATTGAGTTTTGGTTTACGATTCCAATGGTTAGTATATCTTGAACTTCCTGATCTAATTATTTCTGGGCCCCTAAGACGGGTGGCCGTAGTAGTATATTTTTGAGGACTGGACCATCAAAATCATAAACATGTTTAGTGCGAATTGGTCTGTCTACCCCCCTTGTGTAAAATGTACTGCTCTCCGAAAAAAGATGTGTGTGCGTTTCTCCAAAAACAAGTGAATCTGCGTGAAAATTTATAAATTATATTTTTGCAATTATTATTGTGAAACAGATAAGTCAACTAGATTATCATATAAATAAGATAAATACCATTTATTTTGTAACTTATTAAGGATGCTGGAAAGATGTTTCTGTTACACATCCAAAATGTAATCTGCTAATTTATAGGCTTAAGAACTTTGATACGAATATAATAGTTCAATAGCGCAGTAGTTAGGCACGCTTGGTTCCACGTGAGGTAATGATTTATTCCGAAAGTTGTGGAGTTCAACACCGAGTAGAAACAGTAGTGAATCTATTGACACAGAAGATACACTTACTATACTAGGGTTCTTGCTCTTTACCTTCTCTAGGTTAAAACTCAAACCTGGCGGGACTAAAACTCCTAATAGTGTTAGCAGTTGTGACGGGAATTCGATGTCACTGAAAGCAAACAGCAGGTCAGCGGTAGCGCGCTGGTCACAGCGCTGTTAGCATATGATTGCCGCATTAGTCACACACTGTTAGATTTTGATCCGCAAACTATGTAGGGTTTACGATTGTGAATTCCGCACTAGGTCACATCGCTGATCATAGATGATCGCACTAGTCACGCGCTGTTTAAGATGTAGATACCGCACTGTCACCACGCTGTTAGATGTGATTCCAGGCACTGTCACGCGCTGTTAGATGTGGGATTCCGCCACACTGGTCACGCGACTAGTTTAGATTGTGATTCCGCACGAGTCACACGCTGTTAGATGTGAATTTCGCACTAGTCACGCGCTGTTAGATGTTATTCCGCACTAGTCATCGCGCTGTTAGATGTTGATTCTGCCCACTAGTCACGCGCTGTTAGATGTTGAATTACGCACTAGTCACGCGCTGTTAATGTGATTTCGCACTGGTCCGCGCTGTCTAGATGTGATTCCGCATCTCGGTCACGCGCTGTTAGATTGATTCCGCACTAGTTCAACATGCTGTAGATGTGGAGATTCCGCACTGGTCACGCGCTGTTAGATGTTATTCCGCAAGTCGTGAGATTATGAAATTCTTTGTACTTTATTTAAATATTTCTTCACTTAGGGCAGTTATGTTTATTTTGTATGATCCTCAAATAATTATGTTTCATGACCATGTTGACAAGCGGTCTAGCGTGCTGGTTACACATTGCTTACTCATCCTTCACCCACATTACCTGGTGTTTATAAAACAGTGTTACTTCTTATTTGAATAATACAGAGTTACTTACACCTTCCATAATATGCCATTACTTACCCTTTGAATTGCGTTGATGAGACTTGTTTTATCTAAATGTGTATGGAAATAAAAATATCCACGCGCATTATCAGAAAATGTTCCGACAGAGACTTGCACGTCATTAGGTCCTATATCGAGGTAATTCACAAATTTCACCACAAAGTTCTTTTCTTTCTGAAAGCTAGATAATCCAATGCTGGTCGAGGAGTCCAGAGCAAATAAGATGTCCGCTGGTGCTTTTGCACACGCGGATAAACTCACTGAAATGGAGAAGTATTGCTTCACTTTATTTCAGATTTGTTGGTACAGACCAAATTATGTAGCAAGCACTGTTTGGAAGTCAAAACTGGTCTTACCTCCAGAGTGTTTGTTAGTGTGTGAAGTAGCATCATCACCTAGCAGAAAGGCATAGAGTGTAGAGATGTATAGATTTATGGCTACAATGAAAGAAAGCATGGCGAATTCATATCGAAAATAAAGGTAACAGTACCGATAAGAATTACAATGCCATTATCTATCGAGTGGTTATTTATAAGTTACTGTTTCAGTATTGAATTATAACTTATCACAAGAGACATTTACAATCTGTCATCTTTGTCTCTGATAATCACAGAAAAATACAACATATAACTCAAATGTGCATTGAATATTTTTCCTTTGTATCTAGTAGACCTAAATAAGTGTCTAATTTATCATAGCCATATGTTTATTGTATGACACAAATTGCAAAACATGTAGTAAAACTAAAGCGATCTGAAAATGTCCATGTAATGAATCTTCCACTGTGACATTTGCAAACAAAACTTTTCTAACGTTGAATTATCGTCAGTTCGTCAAATTCTGACAATTTAGCTTTTTTCAATAATTCACTTCTTTTCATCTCGTATTCAGCGAAATAAAAAAAAACCGAAACACATGGATGAATATCACTGAATATGGAATCTTATTTTTCAATCAACCAGTTTATAGTT
>CAJDSM010096852.1:708-11713 GCA_903981925.1 Ostrea lurida
GGAGAAATTACTGCATTCAAACTTTGAATTATGAATATAGTTATTTTGAACAATATCACTCTTTCCATTACAGAGCCCAATCTTTTTAGAAGAAATTCACGTTATGTTGGAAAATTAGCGAGTTTTGCACTGTTATCAATTTGATGCTAGGATAATCTAATTATTAAGCAACGAACGTAATGATGATTAAACATATTACTCATTGTCAGGCATGGAACAAAATCTAGCCTGTGCATCATTCATTTTTTAATGAGCTGTTATACCTGATTTAACCATTAAAAATTGGCTATTTTTCACATGCAAATAAAAAAAGTAGCAGCTATTCCCAGTGAAAGCTGTCAGTTGAATGTGAAAGATAAAGACATGTTTTCATTAAATAGCAAAAATAAAAGAATGTCATTATATTATTTAAGGAAATAAATCGAAGTTGAAAATCATGTTTTTTGCTAGTTAATGTGCATAGATAGACAAGAGTTATTGCCCTTGGAAAGCTAACTTTTAACAAAAACGATGACGATCATCAGTATCAACACGTCATTAATACTAAATTAACTAGAATGTGCAAAATATATTTTGGAAAAATTGTTTATAATGCAGATATTTACTTAAAGAGACCAAAAGTACACGAAATTTAATTTTAGAAAAAGATAACAAACAACTACACAAGATTGTCAAGTGTAAGATTTAACAGCAACTTGCTATTTCGAGATTTTCCAAACAGTGTAAGAGAACTATGAAAAAAGGAAATCATTCTAAAAATTTTGTCAGAAATAATTACTGAGAATGTGGTACTATAGCAATAAGAGAATGTGTGTGTATAAAATAAATCGAATGAAAATAGTACGTAAGAACCGGCATTTATATTATAGGACTAAGGATTAGTAGAGAACAATCGTATACAATTTATAGGAGAAAATTTGGACCATAAATTCTAGGCCTGATTCATGATAAAAGTTATCCAACAATTATAACATTAACTTTTATTTTGAATATATGAATACATATGTATGTAATATAGAATTCCTGAGTGAACTGTTTAGATCTAGGCCTAATAAAAAAATACCCCCCCCCACCCAAACAAACATTAGGCGTAGGACTGTCTTTTAAATTAGGGGGGGGGGGAGGAGGGGCAAACAATCTAAAAATGTAAAACAAGCCCCAAAAAAGTAATCAGAACACTCGCCAAAAAAGTGAGGGGAGGGAGGCAAACTTCTAAAATTATAACGTACCATACGTGGTAGCAGAAAAAAAAAAGTTACTAGCCTGAGTACTTAACTGGAACAAAAGTGGGAGGGGGCCAAAACAACTTTTGCCCCTAGCACCCCGTTGGAACTACGCCCATGATTAAAAGTAAATCAATAAGGCCTAAACATTCTTCGTAGTCGTAGACTCGTCCGCCTCGTGATTAGGATCGTGCGTTCGACCCCGTGCTCGCACTTCGGCCGCGTCAAACTAAGAGCGTGAAAATATAGTGGTTGCTACCTTCGCCAAGAGCTCGGGCATTAAAAGTTGAAAATCACGGGTGCTTCCAAGACATGACCTAAAAACGAGGTTCGTGTCGCAGCAGGTGTTGGCACGCAAAAGAACCCTCACTGCTAAAAGCCATGATGCTATGCATAGTCAAAATTTGCAGCCCTTCACCGCGCAATGGTTGACATCCTGCCAATATGAGTGAAATATTCCGACGGGACGAAAAAAAAACACAAAACCAATCTAATCTGTTTCAAAACAAGGGGCATGAATCATTTAGGTATATTTATATAGAAGGTAAACCCCCCCAACCCCCCGCCCCCCCTCCCGTCCCCGTTTGAGTGTGACCAAAGAAATATTATTATTAATGCTTAGAAATGAAGCTTAAAGAGTACACTTCTCCCAAAATGAGAATAATTTCTTACAAAGAGCTTCGCCTCCAACTGGGCTTCGACCTTAAAACCTCAAGATAGCCTTACCTGCCCCCCTCTTTCAAAGACCCCCCCCCCCCCTTCCCCCTCTCCCTTCCCCTTGGGAACAAATCACAAAACCGCCCATCACTGAAATGTTTGTGATGAAAATTGCCATTGCTTTGAAAATACTCGGCAACTACCCGTTACAATTATCTGCACCGCAAAAATTGAATAGTTCCGGCTTTAATTATTCCGTTATTTTTAAATAATTTAAGCTTGCACGGCACCATCCCTTTGAACGTGAATAGATCAATGAATAAAGAAAAAGAAATAATGGAAGATATACAAGTAAATAGAAAATACCCGCATGTCAGAGGTAGTTTAAAATACAAGTATTTAAAGAGTAGAAGATAAAAGGAAATTAAAACATGTAAAATATTAAGCCAAGTTGTCTGAACCCATATTTTTCTCTCTATTACACACTGCATTCATGAATACCAGTGTAACGGAAGAGAAAAATCCGTGGGTTCCGACAATTCATTTGTACCACTTTATCATGAAATACTTGAATAAACAGGCACTATGGCAACTAAAAATTCTAATTTCTCACTAATTTGAAAGGAAAATAATGTTTGCGCCAAACCTACCATATACATTGAAATCAAGATAACATTGATTTGAGATCAAATTTGACTTATATATACTAGCAGATGGAGATATTAATATTACCATGGAAACCAATTCTTAAGCTGAATAAGGCATTTATTTACTTATTCATTATTTTTTGTGGAATATATTACATGATATTATTTTTTTTAAGCAAGTAATAAAAAAAATTATTTATAGCAGTTAAAATTGTTTTAGTAGGTTTTTCTCCACAATGTTTTAAGTTTGGGTATAAATAGCGCACTTGTAAATCTGTTACCCTTACTGATCATAAAAAATGACTAAAATGTTCGTTGCCCATTGGCAGAGGCGTGGAAAGTATTTTTGAAACATGAAAAGGAATAGTTTACATTTATGAGCATATTATATTGATGCGGATATTATATGAAAAATTAATGAAATTGACTGTATCATTAGATCAGCGAGACTCTTTCTCATATGACCATGGCAACCAACATTTTGGAAACAAAAATATTTTAGTTAGCAAAATATACAATCGCCTTGAATAGTTTTACTTTCACACATAAAGTTTACTGAATTTAACTTATGCTGCAATTCTTCATATCTGTATTGTGGGCATTTTCCTTGAAATGACGGCCGTAAATTGGCCTAGAAGATTGAGTTTTGCTCCTGAAAAATAGGCAAAATGTCTAAACATTGCGTTTCCTTCAACGTCCCAGAACCCAAGCAATCAAAGATAATCCAATTTTGCAGTGCATGGATATCCGGGTCATTTCAGTTATTTATAACCTGTTATACTGAAGCGCTAGTCTTTATAAGCTAACCAATTAAGAGGAAAATTTGGCTCCCACCAAGGTAAACATTAATTTGCTGTACCTTTTAATGAAACAAAAAAAGCGCCAAAATTAAACATTTTTAAGCATCCTGGGAACGCCATTTTCAGGTGTCTTCGTTACCAATCGCAACGCGTACCTCAAATGCAATTTTGTACCATATTCTATGAGAGGGTGGCAAATAACCACTATATATGCCCAAATTTACAGCCCAAACATCGGTGAGGGTGCTTATCCACCCGCTTTTAATTTAAATTTTTTGATTGCTTACAGAGAATGGCTCTTTAGTTTCGAAATTTTACTGGTGGATTAATTAAAACAAAATTACAATATTGTACATTTTACATTCATCCTCAAGCGTGGAGATTCGCATTTGTTTGACACTCGTGTTTAATTGTTTTAATTTATTTGTATAAAAACAAAGAATATATATAAAGAGAGAGAGAGGGGAGAGAACACGTGATTAAATGTCCCAGAATACAAACTACAGTCCTCACTAATAACAATAATTGATTAGATTCAATCATATAGCGAGGAGGATGTTTTCAAATATATGTTACATTTTTAAATTTAAATATCTTTGTCACTTACCATACTTTTTACACATACCACATATACCATTTTAAAGCACCAAATTCAGCACTTTTATTTTGAGTGAAAAAGGATTCGGGAAATTATTGCCATCATTAGCCTTAATTTTTAACATGAATGTGATGTGTCACATTTTTGAAGCTTTTTGAATTGGATTTAACTGATCAACAAAGGATTGAAATTGTTAAACAGTACTCTACTACCAAATATTAATCATCAAAAATCATTCAGAGGTAAATGAAAAGACTAAATATGCTAAAGGAAAACGTATCAAGAGTTAGTTTAAATTTGGAGAAGACAACGCCAGGGACAGTATGTGAGAGAAGACATGGCATCCGGGAAAGATCACAGACTTAAAAAAACCGATGACTTTTTGACTTTATCAATAAAGTAGTGACTCCACTTTATGAGATCCTAATTCGCTCGAACTTGCAAAGAAAATCATGGCGATCTACAGAGACTGTTTGGTTTCAAACAGGGATGGAGCTACACCTCATACTTCATTCTGCTTTTTACACTGTGGTTAGAGAAAACATTTTGGACAGATAATATCAATATCGTACAGAACAACGAAGAGTAAGTGCTTCCGCATTCACCAGATCTAAATCCGTTGGACCTCTTTTCTATTAGGATTCTTAAAAGGATAGGGTACACAAGCCCCAAACCAGTCAGACACTGAAACGAAAACTCAAAAAAGGAAACATCAGCATTCATATATTTAGGAGTGTCTTAATGCGAAAAAATATCCAAAACATCTTTCTCTTGTTGAAAGAGACTGTAGTCATTTAAAAACATTTGCTGTACAAATGAAGACGTTAAAATGAGATTGGATATGATAAAAATGACCCGTAATTAAGAAATTGATAAATTTCAGTTGTTTGATTTCAAATGTCCGCTTAAATTTGAAAAATAAAGTTCAGTATATTCACAAACAAATCTAATTGGATACATTGTTTATATGATTAAAAACTTTTCTTTATCTAGTTCGCCGAGTTTTTTTCAATTATAGATTCCAAAACGTAACATATATTTATTGTTGAGAAGAGGATCATGATGGAGTAGTAGGATTATTACACATTCAATTTTACCAATGAAATAGAACACATTTTGCTTCAATATTGGAAAGTAATTTTAGAGGGGTGGGGGATGCGTATTGTACACACGTTCTTCGAATTTCGGCAAATTACGCAAAATTACGATATTACTATATAGTACAGGAGTACAAGAGGCGAAATCTCATTTATTAAGTTATAGTAACTTTATAAATGAATTTCGGCCTCTGTACTCTAAACTAACAATTTATTTGAATGATCCGTGGTTGATTCACGTACACCAATGATTTTTCTAAAACGATGGATGTGTATGTCGCCATTTGAGACGTGTTTCCATCAACGAAAACAGACAAAAAATAAGAAATATTAATGTGCCACGCAATGACACCTGGTGAAAGGGGATAAGTGCGAGAAGTAAATGTTATATTGATTAAATGTTAACAGATGCACGGGAAAGCAGTTACTAGCAACTGTAATAATTATTTTTAAAAAACCAACATATTAACAATCATCACTCTACTTATGATGTATGCTGATTTTAAGCAATATTTGCAGGGGTCAAGAAGTCGGCACCCATTTCTAACTGTAGTTAAATAAGAAATAATGAATCTT
This sequence comes from Ostrea lurida, assembly GCA_903981925.1. Lineage (NCBI taxonomy): Eukaryota > Metazoa > Mollusca > Bivalvia > Ostreida > Ostreidae > Ostrea > Ostrea lurida. The sequence continues at coordinate 6,307 of CAJDSM010096852.1, forward strand.
ATTTTTCGGGTGGATGGCAAGTATCACCGAATTTTAGACGCTTCGCGCATTATGAAAAGTTTTTATCGTCTAAAATCTGGTGATAACCTGCATATCACCCGAAAAAATCTAAGGGTTTATTTCTTATCATTTAATTTATATTACAAACACAAAACAATGTCCATTAGACTTTACTTTTATTTAAGTACGTGATCGAAAAATCCCTCAAGTTTTTTAAAAAGGTGTTTTAACAATGAGAGTTCCGGCCGCCTAAGTGATCACGTAAAATAAAATTAAATGATATACGGTTACCTGTAACCTGAAAAACTGACATTGGAAAAAATAAATTTGTTTTGATTCGAATGACAACTTTCTTAAGAGCTATTTCATGGTTGTTGAGTAAACTGCTGGTGGATGGCAATAGCAAACATAATACATTGTGTGTAGGCCTACTTCAAAGAAAACAGAGAAATACATGCATTTATACTTTATTTTGACAATTAAAAATATATAAAAACAAAACAAGAAAAAAAAAAAAAGAAAAAAACGCAAGAGCTATCCTAAAATTGTGAAATATAACAGTATAATTAGAATTTAAAAAAATTCTAAAGATAAAAGTTAAGAATTTTTTTTGGAAATCTTGGCATAAAATCATCGAAAGTAGTAAAATCGCAGTATACATAGAGGAGGACTTTTTTCCATGTAATGATAAGCGGGGACTCTGTGTATAACAACGAGATACACAAAGGCTTAATCTAGGGCTAGGTAAATTCCAGGTAAATTGCAATGACTAGAAAAAATCTCCTCCCATATTCAATGATCCGTGAAGAAACCGTACGGTTTTTTTTTTGGGGGGGGGGGGTGTCTTTAAAGACGATTTATTCACTACTTAAATTAATTCCAATATTGAAACTAGTTGTGTCCTAATCATCGGTAGTCCCACTTTGTTTTGGTCCGACTAATGAGATTGATAAAGTTCATTTATTGGACAACGGTTCAAGCAGCTCCTTACATGGAAGTAGAATTCAAAATCACGCTTGAAATGTTTGTAGTATTTAGCTTATAATTGATGTATTTCGGAAATGTAAATGCAAAAATATATGATTAGGTACTTATGACGTATTATTAGATACGTATGCTATAATAAAAATATTGTTGACAAAGAGAAAAAGGCCATGTGTATGCATCACAAAACAATAATACAGTACTGCGCATGCCTACATCCCAAGCGACTTTGTTGTTTTTCATAGGTTGGTAATATCATAAATAATTAGAAACAAGTGTTTTGTTCTTGTGTATCTTTTTACTTTCAATGTTGTAATTACGTATGAAAGCATAATTTTATTAGATGCATACATAGAAAAAAATCTGAAAGATTTAATTTTTTGTATAAATACAGATTATGCTACTTTAAACATAAATCCATTCCGTTTTAATTAATATATTCCGATATATCTAAGAGTTAAAGTCATGGCCCACGTCGGACTTTTGAATTATACAAGCAATACACTATAAAATGTTCGACATCTTATATAATTGCACTGAAACCAAAAAAAAAATGCTTAAACTGACAATGTTTTTGTAGTATGTATACGTACAGGTGCATCGCATTTGCATTCTCCAAAAAGAGGTAACTCAGAATTCAAGTATGAATAATGTGCAAATTACATTATTCATCAATTGTTTTCTTTTCCAAAGCACAGGAAATATGGTATAGTTATTCTCAAAGAATACCTAATGGTACTATGATTTTATATTAAGAATAGTCCTATAAAATATATACAGATACCGAACGTTGCGTATGACCTTAAATCGAGAATTGTTACCTTATTTAACGTTTCAAATTTTGACGCAATATACATGTATTGCTTTATTGAACAGAAATCGCTTTTATGTTTCTCTCTTACCCAAGTTACTGTGCGAAAATTAAATCTCATTATCTTGATTATAGATCTTTTCTTTTTTTTTTTCTTTCTTTTTTTTAGTTTTGTCAGCACTACATCGGCATTTACATTTATCCCCTTCCAAATGGATTTAGAGTCAGGCACTCGTAGAAGCCAGGTATCGCTATGGAACCTGCCAGAGGAACTGCGTTTGTGCATACTGAAGAGTCTCCACATCAAAGATGTCCTCAACATGCGAGCTGTAGGTTCAGAAGAATCTTGTCAATCTAAACAAAATCTGAAATCTTAGCAACAGTAATATTTATTGATTAGATAAAGTACATTTTCGTAAGTTTGTTTTTTACAGGTTAACTCCATTTTTCGTGATATGATTGACGATTGTTCGGCAGTATGGAAGGCAGCTAGTTTTCACGATACATGGCCATCATCTAATAATGTCCATTATTTCGAAAAGTAAGTTTCATTTTTAAATTTACGTATAAACATGTTTTCATGATTATAAAAGATGGATACAATTTTCTTTGAATTTGAATGATATATTTACATAACAATAGTCTTGCTCAATATTTTACGCCACATTTTGTCTCTCTATAGAGCTGCAAAGTTTGGAAACATGGAAGCCCTTCTCAAAATGGCAATAGCCTACATGCAAATAAGTAAGTATTTATTATTACATGGAGTGAGTTTCTACTATTACTATTTAAGTGTGTAATTTATATATCCCTGACCATCCTATAGTCATGTTCACAAACACAGACAGCAGACATTTTATTTGGAAACAATCATTATAGATACTGTGTTGGTAGTGAAGTATGTAAGCTTTTCAGTCTCAACTGAGGTAGGCCTCAAAGGGATGTAAATATACACAATGTGATATTTGTAGAGAAAGCGATTGTCCCTGCAGGTGCTGGGCAATATTATTTGTCAGTGTGAGTTCATGCTGTATCTTGNTGTCCCTGGTGTTGGGCAGTAGTATTTGTCAGTCTGATTTCCTGTTGTATCTTGATAGAATACCATATTTGCCATTATCATTGATCTGTGTTGCTGTTGTGATAATTTGACGGTGGTTTGCTGAATGGGTATGTTTTCTTTACTTCAGTGCCCCAAGGAGATGACTGGGGAATAAACACAGTTACGGCTGCTGAATTGTTGTGTCAGGTTGAGACCATGACTCCATTTGAACCCTTCACATGGCTCTTTGCCATCACACCCTGTCATACCTGGGATATTCACACTAAGCTTATGGTGATGGTATACATGAAGAATTCCCCACAAATGGTAAGATACAGCTTAATTCTTGAAACGAAAGTCACCCATATATATCACATTAATCGATATAAGCAATTAGTGAACATGAAAAAGCTAGAAATATTCAATTTATCAAGTTTTTATTGCAGATTAACAAACATGATGCCAAAAAATTGAATGTTTGTGTTGCCAAAATTTTACTTTCGACGAACGCTGATGAAATCCCCAATACCTTACCTTTTCTGCGCGAATGGAAAGCTGATGAGTTTCTTAGCACCGCTAGACAGCTTGGATCTGGATGTGCTGCATTTTTATTATGGCAAATGGAGTATCGCAGTATCTTGGTAGGTTGATCAGTCTTTGTTTTTATTAGTTAATTTTTATTGCATATATCTAAAACTAGTTTATTTGTATTTCTGTAGAATTATAACAATTATCACCATAACGTTATCTGATATAAAATCAATAGATTGGTAAAAATATCTCTTAATTTTGTTTAACTCTATAGAGTGCAGACAGAGCAAGGAAAATAGAGAGTATGCGACAGTTGTGAGATATTGCCTGAGTGGGGCATTTGGACAGCAAGCCTCTGCTATGTTATGTGTACGCCAATGAAGTGTATGGAGGTATAACTCCGAAACAGGCAGCCATGTTTGTACGAGAACTAGCCCAGTCTACAACCCCAGCAAATACCCAGGAATTCTTCAAAATTTCTCAGATAGAATCAAGCTCCTCAGGAACCGCAATAAGGTGAATACATGTGTCGCTTACCAGCAATGTACAAACTTAGCCAAAACTTAGGTGGACCAACAGGACTGACTATTCAGAAAGTCTTTTAGTCCAGCTAGACACCTGTCAATCTACCTGACATTAAAAGTGAAAGTGCATAAAGTAATAAGTGTATGTGAATTCCATAACTAACACCAATTCATTATCCTCTTGAGCATACAATTCAACATGTTTCATAAAAAATATGCTGTTATGAAGCATAGCAGTTCGTGCCCTCATATTTATATTCATTTTCACGATACATTTTTAAATGTATATTTATTGGTACATTGCAAAAAAAACACCTCAATTTACGTTGTATTAAATTCTAAAGGATTTAATTAAGTAAAAATCAATTGACTTTCGGTGTTATTCGCATGTTTAAAATAAATTTAATAAATGTAGTATCTGATTAGTCTTAAGTAAGTTTTTTTCAAGTCTCGATATATCTTTAAAAATCCGGTCCATCTAACTGTCGCATAAAGTAAAATTCTATAAATTATGTATCAATTTTAAGTCTTTTCTTTAATGAATTTTAATGAATTATTAAATCATGATAATAAAATAAATTTCTAAGAAGACAAATATCTTCAAACATATATGATACTTAGGTGTTCAAATGGCACCAGGCCGTTTTATTACTCGTCTGAAATTTGATTGGTTTTAAAACGGCGACGCCGTTTCAACACCTAGTGATGGTGTTGAAAAGGCACCGGGGCCGTTTTAAAACGGCTCGGGTGATAAAACGGCACTGTACAGTAATACTCATGTTCAAATCTGCCAGGCCTTTAATTTTTTTGTATATAATTGTACACGAAAGAAATGAATTTACTACAAAGACTTGATTGTGTCGTCATTTCCTGTAGCACATTGCCTGTTATAATTGACATAATTTCATGGCTATTAATCAGGCCATATTTAAAAAAAAAATATGTTTGTTTCCCCTCTCCCGACCCTACATTTCGGAGTACTGTCGGTCATTTTGAATGGAAGTTTGATTGAAAAGCATACAACAACTACTCCTATTATGCAACGTGTGATTTGCCCATCATACGAGTCTAAATTAAACATTGTAAATTACGTTCCTTCCAAACCGATCTGGCAAGATGACACATATATTTTGTTAACAATTATTGGTCTAGCACCAAAACTTTTTGATACTAAAGAAAAATTACAAAATTGACTGAATATAACTTGGGTGGGGGGGGATTCTCAGACTGATTCTGGCAAGGGGAAACAAGCAAATATTTTAATTTTGGCGCTAGGTCTGGCGAGGGGAAACCAAGAATTATTTTATTTTGTCTAGTCTGGCGAGGGAAACAAGCGATATTTTTATTAGTTAGTCTGGCGAGGGGAAACAAAGCGTTAATGTTTTAGCTGGGCCGGTTGCACGAGTGAAAACCGCTTATAAAATGGTGAATGGCGGGCGCGCGGCGGCCGGGCGGGGAAATGATTTATGTACTTTACTCACTAACTTCTTATCGTAGCCTCGTGACATTTAAGATTTA
>CAJDSM010096855.1:0-12582 GCA_903981925.1 Ostrea lurida
CATATCATACATATGGACTACTATGTTCCCTATCGATTTAAGGGTCAAAGGTCAAGCACACTGGACATGGAAGTACCAATGTGAATTTTGGGCTGTAGAGCATTATACTTTCAACCTAGAATCACCATGTCATACAAATGAACTGTCCATGAGGCAATGAGGCAAGGATGTTTCCTATTGAATTTGAGTTCAAAAGGTCAAAGGTCAAGCTCTCTGGACATAAAGGTAGTGATATGATTTCTATTTTAAATTCTTGAACAGTTAACAATACCCTTCGGGAGATTGGGGGGTATCCTTAGTGAGCATTGCTCACAGTACCTCTTGTATAAGCATTCTTTACAGCAAGACCTTTCATGTGATGCAAAGGTGTGCAATCTCGTTAAGCATATTATGCATCATATCTCACTAGTGGTGGATTTGATACTCAGGTGACCATTAAGGCCCATAGGTTTCTTGAAATACCAGATCCTTCTATTTTTGTTCAAGGAGCAATACAATGCTTAGTGGACATTGCAGCCTTGCAGGTGTAATTTAGTTTTGTATTTGTACAGATCTTCAAAACGATATCAGCTAGTGGGAAACCAAACATTTGGAGGCTTTCCTGGTAGGGGAATATTCTAGACCACTTGGTAAAAGTTCAAGTGGTATTCAAATGCGAACTTAAACGTGCAAGATTGAGAAACATTTAATATCAGATTATGTATACCGATAAATATAAATTTACACCTGTATAATGATTTACTCTGTGCCAGCACATCTCACCTGTAGCCAAAGATCATCACTAAAGAGACTTAAATGGAGCAAACAGGAAGGGACTAATTCCTGGAATTTTAAATGGCCTATTAGGAACTCTATCAGATGGTCAAAATTCAAGAAGTCGTTGGAGATAAGATACTGTATAGAGAAACCTGATGAGGCACGATAGTCCTTGAGAAAGCTAACTATCTAATCATTGATGTAAATTTATATAAGAAGCTTACTAAGTGTATAGAAGAAAAGGGAGGGGTTGATCTCTGAGCTGTTAGTAAACTAGTCCTTAAAATGTAGCCCTCCTGGACTTATCTCTCTAGCAGTTAATCTTCTGATAATGATGTGTGCAGTAGGGACCCTGGTCAGTGNTCTCTGAGCTGTTAGTAAACTAGTCCTTAAATGTAGCCCTCCCGGACTTATCTTTCTAGCAGTTAATCTTCTGATAATGATGTGCAGTAGGGACCCTGGTCAGTGAGCTAGCTACCTTATAATGTAATCCCCCAAATTATACTGTTGCTGTCCCTCATTGAATAGAATTGGCATTTATAACTAAGAGCTTGCCTTGTAGGGGCTTATCCTGGATTATAAGTTTATCAGGTCAAGACAAAACTTTAAAAATTCCGGCTTCCTCCGCCATGGCCTTGAGTGATGAGTATCAATACACATTACTATTTAGTGGTTTTCTTGATGAAGTAGGCTGTTCAAGTGAAGATCCTCTGCTTTAACATTTACATTTACAACACTGTACTCTACTATTACATTAATTCACACATTAATGGTAATTAAATGCTAATTAAGTTTTTAAAATCATATTATTAAGAACCATTTGGTATTTGAGCAAAGTGAATTATTACATGTCAAATGACAATTATGATAATATCTATTTTTTCAAAAATTGTTCTGGAGTTTTTTCATTTTAGAAAGTTCTACATCTTTAAAAGTTCATCAATTTAGTATATTTCATGATTGAAATTTATGATTGGGGGGAAAAGTAATTTAGAAGTACTTGTTTTCAATTTTGCAATTTGTTTGTTCGCTTTCAATCTCTTGATGTTGATGGTGATCATAAGTTCATATTTCATTTTTCTCATAAAAAGTTTTTTTTAGGGTGTTTGTGTGGGCTTTGCGATATTGTCATCAGATTTGTACCAGAGGTGAAAGTCAAATGGAAGATTGGAATCACAGTAAAATTTATTTTACTAATTATGGAAATTCAAATTAAAAGTGCATCATATGAAAGATTACGATAGAGATGTGTCTAGGTCTTAAAAAAATAAAAACTGTGATCATAATTTTTATGTAATTATGGCAATAAAATCTGTACTACAAACGTTTGATAAGACAGTGTGTTTTTGAGTGATAAAATCTTGACATATATTGGTGTATAGAGTTCATGCATTAGGTTTAAGCATTTCCTAGTTTGTCATTTCATTACTTTTGGCTGAAATTTGTTTTAAATTTATTCCATCGGAAGTTTTGTGTTTGTGAAATATGGAACATCTACGCACCTTAAAACGCATGTGTAGCTTAAATTAATTTCATGGACTCTTTTTTTTTTTTTTTTTTTCTCTTCATATTTTGGATATTTTCCAAGAACAATGCTAATAAGTTGTTAATGATGTAATAAATTTAGTTATTTCACAAGACTTGATGTAATGTGTCATGGATAGTTTTTACATTTCTTGTCCTACCACTATTTGACATCACACCAAGGTTTGCAGTGTTACGTAATGAATGTGATTTATGATTGACGGAAAAAAAGAAATATCATAACTGTTACGCAACAGGAAGCGAAGGATGATACTTGTATAGGAAAATCGTACAAACTGCAACAAAATCAACAGTTTTTTTAATGTTTCCTCCCTTCAAATATCACTGAAATTTTGGGAAAAGATGCACCCGTTTAACCGCTATAGTTCATCACACTTAGTTTCCCGTAATCAAGGGTTCTCAGGTTTACCAGAAGAGATCTGCCTTCCAATCCATTTTTCTGTGTGGCCACATTTTCTCCCTCCCTATTCACCCTATCGTGCACCAATCCTGTGATGAGACTTTTTTTTTTTTAATCTGGAGATCTAGTGAAAAGGGATGGTAACTGGTTATTAGAGGGCATACAGAGTAAATGGTGTGAGAAAACTTGTAGGGTGATTCCGACTTGTTGGTTTCGTTCATCCCCATTGTCTCTCTACATATTGACATTTCATGTTCATTGGCTATGGAGCTCTTTATAGTTATCTTTTGAAATCTGATCTTCCTGCTACATTGCTACTTTGTAACCCCATCTTCAGTGCAGCAAGGTTTTTACTGCTAGATTTGATGCAACTCTTTGTCAGGGTTCACCATTGTATACTATATTCACATGCAGACGCATTTATTGTTTTATTGCATGTGAATCACTGTGTATATTATCAATTAACGTGGTTAATATTAGATTTTACATCAAGGACATCCTTATTTTTCTTCATCAGCAGTCAGCTCTTTCAGAATGGTCGTAGACTTTATCATATTTTTAGCATGTCTGTCATGTTTATAGATTCAACAAAATTACTACCGGTATATATCAAGCAACAGACAGATGTTTTGATTTAACATGCAATTTTTGCATTTCTTTTTTTTTTTCTTTTTTCCATCTTGAATACGTTAATAGTACCATCAGAATATTCGCTGAAGGCATTTACATCAGTTGACTTGTCATTGACCGTTTGGTCTAGAAATGTATATATGATATGTAACGGGAGTTTCAAACTCTTAACCTTTTGTCAAGAGAGACAGAGAGAGTGCAGAGTCTGAATAAAAAAAGACCGACATTGAGAAGATTTCGTGCCTATAATCTGCATGCCTTGATGCATTGTCGAATGACTTGTGCTTAGACGCCAGCTAAAGTTATTTGTATGCCACAGTGTGGTATGGTTTTCTCTGAGGGTCTGCTGCGAATATGCATAACACTGAAGAGTCGGCCAGACAAGCAGATTAACATATTAAACTGATGCATGAATCCATGGATGAATGTATACTTGTAAAGAAAATCAATACTTCTTCTTTGATAGCCTATTGTAAGCTCAGAAATTATCCATGCTTTTATGTCACAGATTGTGTTGGATTGCTGTTTTGTACATGTTTTCACATATTGAGAGAATATTATTGGTCAAAGTCATAAAAACGTTTTACATCTGTGTCAAGTTCATTGAGGTGCGCATTAAGTTTACGTGGTCATTGTAGGGTCACTTGTGAGTTTGGTTGCAAGAAATGATCCTTGTTTGCTAAACAGTAGTGAATCATATGTTTGAAACAGGATTGCATGTGTTAATGTTATCAAAGTCATTGCTCTCTTGTTTGAGTAAACTCAGATGAAGAATGTTTATTGATTAGCAAAGTACATGAAAAAGACAGGTCTAGTTCAAACAAATAACTTGTACGAATATCAAAACAAAAAATACATCACAGAATGATGTACATGTCAGTAGTTTTAAAGCATATAAAACTTGCTTGAAAAATTGGTATTTTATCGTAGGAGCTTGTGTGGTTCCAGATAAGCTACCGTGCTCAAGCATGTCTTGATGCCTCAGTGAAATTGTGGCCTGCTGGTGGCCTTCTACAGCGATACTGTTTACATTTAGCTCTATAGTAGGAGAACGGCTTTTGTTTTTAACCAAACAACCTTGGACCATAGGGAACGTTGAACTCTGGCCGTCTGTGATCAGTTTACAAAATATTCTACTTGTTGTGGATAGGCATTGCTGCATGGTTGGGTGTATTCTATTCGACAATTATGATTTGGGATGTCATACGGAGGCTTCCAGTTACCAAACAGTTTCAGGGTTATTTACATCATCATTCTGGGTGTCATTTACTTGCTTGGACAAGATCGTAAAATTTGGATAAAAGTTTCTAAGTCCTGAAACACTTGTCACACCAGGGAAGGAAAGACATGTACATTTATCAATGTTTATCATTAATATACAAATTAATTCAGCGCAAGAAATAAAGTCAGTTGAGCATTGCATAAAAGTGGGGAGAGGTTAGTATGTTTTGATGTTTTTGTATATTTAAAGGCTAGTTTATTGACCCCTAGCGATCATCAGTGTTTTATCTGTCTAATGAATATATAGGTAAATCCTCACCGCTCAGCGCTCGTCAAGTGCAAGGGACAACAAACACCTAGAATGAAAATAATAGTGTACATGTCTGACTAGATATTGTGCTGGTCACATACCTTTATAAGATTGTAGGTTTAGATGTCAAATTTGTAAAAAGATTACATCAAAATCATTTATATAGATCTTTCAGAAAAAGAAAAAAATGAAAAAGAAACCATATAATGATAAATAGCAGACATCAAGTATTTAAGACTGGCCGTTCTTTGAAGAAAGTCTTGTGTTTGTATTTAGAGGACAGTCAACTCATATAAGGAGTATAAACGAGCTTTCCGTCTCATACTTCATACAAAGACACCATTAAGTGCATATAAAACAAATTTGGATGTCAGCAGTCAAGGTCATTATGAACAAAAGCATATAAATGGTATGTTGTATTCAAGACAAGATATGAAATTTCTTGGTTCACTTGTGAAAGATTCAAAGCTAATTGCCATATTTTCAAGGGGGGCTTCTCCTTATGTGGTAATCTTGTTGAATATATCCCCATATAAATTTAACAATTCTTTAATGTACATAAACCCATTACCCTTGTATGAAAAGATGACAGCAAAGTCAATGTCCAAATTCAAAGTTTCATGCTGTGTTAATTTTGGAGATGTTAATTCATGAGTAGAAATTAATGTATGTTTTGTTTGGCTACAACAGTTTTATGGTAAAGATGAAATATAGTGTGAATTTTAAGAGCTATACCCAATAGGTGTCATAGAACAGAACATTATAAGATGTGAGAAAGCAAGACAGTACATATACATATATATATACAAAAGGTCATTGATTTTGATGAAAATGAAGGTCAGTTGACCTTTGCCAACAACTGTTGCTAATCTGAATTCATAGTTCAGTTGGAAGAGAGACAATATAGAGTGAAATCAGATTAGAGAGAAAATGATAAATCCATGTTATAAATCAGTCTAGGGATGAAACCTGTTCAAATTCATCAGCAGACAGGTTTTAAAAAAAAAAAGGTAAAATAATGACATTCTCAATTTTTACATTTCATAAACTGCTCTGAAAGCATCAAACACAATCTTATTTTGAATGTTTTATATTTCAAAGGTATCGTGGACAGTGTAAAATATATGGCTGGGCCTTGTAAAGATGACCGTAGTCTCTCATCAATCACTGTGTGGCTGTTTGGTTTGAATGGACAGATTATCATAGCTAGGGATGAATTCCTGTCATGGGAATGTCACCTATGGCACTATTCTTAGTTGTCTTCAGTGAACTGTTTACACCTAATGTAAGATTCAACGCGTACATCCAAAAACACCTCACAAAAGAACACCCCCAATACCTCATTCCTTGCTTGTTTATTTTACTGACCCGATTAGTTTTTGTTTATTTCAATTTTAGCGATTAAACCCCCCCAATCATTTTAATAGATCTAAAATCAGGTTTTTATTATGTACATACTGATCCAAGTTGTGCAGACAATGGAAATCGGCAATAGAGGTATTGGACATAGTTGATATCTTGCACTTAATTCCAGCGCATAGGTCTTCTCTTTCCTGGCCTTTGATAGTAAATGTAGCAGAAGTCTCGTGAAGGTATGTGTGTAAAGACTGATGAACAGATAGCCTACCCTCTTCATTTATAGGCTATCATCTACATGGTGTCCTGCCTGCCAATAGCAGGTTCAGTCATACGATAAGGGCATTTTTAGGGGTCTTTGTTCAATTACAACTGTGATGTAGATCGTCACTTTGTATTAAATGTCTGCTAGTAATTATCAGACACATTAAATCTGATTCTGTTTCAGATTGGTGAGGTGAAGAAAAGACAGAAGCCCTTAAAGTGTGTGATTTTTGTTCACAAACAAGTTACTTCAGAAGAACATAAACAGTATATATATTGACTAACAAGTCCTTCATTTTGGGTTCAGTTACAGACACCTGATGCATGGGTTATGACCCTTAGATAACCCAGGATGGGGAGGGGGTCACCTGTGGTCTTCTTATACATTAACTTGAAAGTTGCTTTGAATTCTATGGTAACGTTAGATTATATAGATCCAGTACTGTTAACGCATGGCATACAAGAAAGTATTGTACTTTTCCCACTGTATGAGTCCAGAAATGAATTGACTCATTTTGGTTCACTATCCTGTACCCTTTTATTAGATTATCAAATAATATCATCTGCAACCAACTGGTCATAACAGTTTATACTATTTATCAAATTAATATCAACAGTTTATAACAGTTATAAATTCATTTATTTTAAATTTCACAGTATGCTTCTTTAATTGTTGTCAGTATCCATTTTTGCAGAATGCAATTACAAGTAGTTTAAATAACCGTTATTAGATACAAGCAATGCATATTATCTGTGTGTGTTACTTTATCAAAGAGTCTTAAAAAATCACATTTTCATGTATTGAACATAACCTGAACAACACTAACAAGACATCCCGTTTTAGTCGACTGTTTAATTTATGATGCGCATGATTGGTTGAGACAGAGAGTTATGCCATACTTATCTCTGACGTACACATTGTTGTTTACCTCTTACTAATTATTGCTACTTATTGGCTTAAGTAACTACTTAAAATAAATATAAGCCCAGACTGATTAATAACATTCATAAAAATACGCTATTTCACTTTAAGTCCATTATTCGATTATCACTTAGTAGAGGATAATCTTACAATATCGCTCAATATGCTTTAGATCATTGAGCCATACAGATTATGACCCTCATGAAAAATTAAAAGACCAATAGACCTTCCATTATCTATTCCACTGCTGAGATTTCGATCCCTTTGTGGCATTCTTCGCTGAGCAATTTTAGTGTGTATGCACTCATAAATGCATCATTTGAACTACTTTGAAACATGCACTCATGAAATGCGCATCATTTGAAACTAACTTTAAACAACTTTACAAGTGTATATACACAAAAAAAATGTGTCTTATAGTAAAAATCAAAGTCTGGACAAAAAAATCGCAATGCCACTGGTCTGCATGACCTGTGTTAAACTGCTCGAATATACCACAAATATTAATTAGCAAAGCTTTCACCTTTTGTAATATTCTAAATTTCAATGAATTATTTCAGCGGTAACAAACAATGACACATGCCAATGCACCATGTTGCCATAAAGTTTAGCACAAATTATAATAAATTATTAGTCCTAAATGAGGCCTAAATAAAATGTGTTGAGTTTCGCTAACAACCGCCGCCTAAATTATAGCCCGACCTAAACATTTTATTTGAATGTTGAGAAAAAAATCGTACTTTTCTGGAATAAAATATTCCACCATGATTCCATTTAGTATACTGTGTCATCATGACTTATAATGTTATGAAACTCAAAACAAAACTTCAAATATAAATTCAATAGAAATTCTATAGTTAATGAAACCATAATGAATAAGTGTAGTGATTAATTGATTGTAGTTTAGTAATGTATAATGAATGTTGCCTACTATGAAAAAAATTTAAAATTAAATAAAATGTATTTCCTACACTACTACCTAATTTTTTCTGTATTTAGCGGAAAACACAACATTTTATTATTTGCCTGATAGAGAATACTAGGAAACAATCATATGGCAGAAGTAAAATGGAGAGTCAACAGAATGAGATGGAGAATTGCAAGAGAAAATTTTCACAGAAACTGTTTCCTATTTAAACAGCAATACATCTAGACTCTTATATACAGTCAACTCCTTATCTCAGAACCGATGGACCAAGAAATTTTTTTTTAGATATCCGTAATTCGAGATATCCAGGGTAAAATACTAAGAAAAATAGTGGTTGGGACCTCCAAATCAGTTCGACAAAACCATGGTATCCGAGATATCAGTTCGAGATATCTAAGTTCTACTGTGTAGACTTAAATTCGGTCGAATCCAAATTTGATTCTATGGAAGAACCTCAAAATCATGTCAAATGACTAGTTTTCAAAACTCCATTTTAGAAGAGACTGACATCTATAACTGGAAGGTTTGAGCAGTAGCTAAAGTAGGGATAACAGTTAAGCCCATGGAAGTACAGCAGTAGTGTTTGCAAAGTGTTTATCATCAACAACCTAGCATCTATCAGTAATCAAACAAGTTGTACTATCCTGAGCTGTCAGTGCATATCAAATCCCAGGTATATTCGCTGTGATGAGAGTTGTTTTCACAGTAAAGGCAGACAGCCCCAGACAGACAACAGTAGAAGTTAATGATTGACTGATTCATTGTCTCAACCTTGAGTGTGACAAAAGAAGGAAGTGTGATTATGAAATGTACACAAATTGATGAGACTATCAGGTAGAGGTTGTACATATTATCAAACCAGGTGTATCACAGCACAGCCTTTTGATCTATGCACGCTCTCACAAGCATTTCTTTAACTTCAATCTTTACTACTGCATACCATTGAATCTCCCACACAGAGAGAAAAAACAAGAACTTGGCCAAATTCTCTTAAAAAGACATAAAGACCAACATAGCTGATGACATGGCGATGGAGAGTCCAGATTGTCCTGTGTTTTCAGGTCATGTGACTGATTGGCTAACACCTGCCAATATACAGGCTATAGAAACGTGACCAAAATTCAAGATTTAACGGTATCACTTGAGCTAAATAAATGTGAAACAAATTTAAGAATCTAATCATTGAATCTTTGATATAAAGTAAATTCAGTGCATATGACACAAAGTTTTTGAAGTTGAAAATCTCTGATAAGATTGGCCAAGATATTTGCAGCAATGTATTTCCTGAATCAAATAAATATCTCTTCCATCATGATCAATACTTAATTGTCTCAGACTATATACTAAATGCAATTTACCCCATGGACCCGGGTTAAATAGTCTCAGCACCTTGCTTGTTGTAAGAGCGACTAAATGGGTCGGTCTTGGATGAGACCGCAAAAACGCAGTACTGTGTCACAGCAGGTGTAGCACGATAAAGATCCCTCCCTGCTAAAAGCACGAGCACCAGCCAGGTTAAATTTGCAACCGCAATGGTGACGTCTCTATATGAGTAAATATTCTCAAGAGAGATGTAAAACAATATACAATCAATCAAATGCAATTTTTGCAAGATGAATTCTGCATACAATTTTCAGTTTTGCTGAGAAATCCCCAAGTTTTCACACTTGCTTGTTTATCTATCCATATTGAGGTGCTCAAAATAAGTCTCTGAGGGCTGAAGCACTATAGTAATTCTTATCTCTGTCTATTTCCCTCATCCCGGACTAACATTGACTATCGTAACTAATCTGGTTGAGAGTAGATGGAATCACTCTAAGTGTTCTCTTTCAACAGTTCCTTTCATCAGAAGACATTTGATATATACATGTATATGTACCACTTTAAACGTCATTGTGTCACTGCGTTAGGTCAGAGAGTAATCGAAGAGCTAAGTGGCTATTATACTATTACATGTCAATCAATATTGGGTTAGCATTGTTTACAGAGATTAGTTTCTGTTTTAAATTAGCTTCATCAATAACAAGCAGTTCATGATGCATTACTTCTATTAATTATTCAAGTCAAGGGTATCACTTTCTTCCATACATACCAGGTAATTTACACTCATTACCAAGGTCAAGTTTTACACCTTCTATTCCAAGGTCAAGGTATTACACTTCTATTTATTCAAGTTTTCACTTTCTATTTCAAGTCAATGTTTTACACTTTCTATTCCAAGGTCAAGGTTCTACACCTTCTATTCCAAGTCAAATGTTACACTTTCTATTCCAAGGTCAAGGTTTTACATCCTCTATTGCAAGGTCAAGGTTTTACAATCTTCTATTCCAAGGTCAAGGTTTACACCTTCTATTCAAAGTCAAGGATACACCTTCTTATTCAAGTCAAGTTTTACACTTATAACAATTTCCAAACTTAGAGTCAATGCACTCCTTCAAATCAATTACATATACAAAATTTATGCACATTTTCTATAACCAGGCTATCCCAAGAGCACCAATATGTGGATAAAGCCAACAAACTGATTTGGTCGATATCTTAATTCGTTTCAAATGGTCTTCATATTCTTTTCAATCCTCTAGACTCTTAACACAGGAATATAATGCATATTATAGTCTGTGGAGTTTGAACAAGTTTAAATTGGAAAAAGAACCATAACATGTTTGTGACGTGGTTATCAGCAATAACTGACAGGAATGAGAGCAAGAACTCTGAACAGTCTGTGTCTTCACTTTGTTGTCCTTGGGAATTGGTTAAAACCTGACGATGATGATGATGATTTCAACATAGAAGAATAAATTACACAATTTCATTTATTTATTATTCTGATATGTTGGATTGATTTTTTGAATTGTCACTGTTGAAAAAAACAATTCGGATCTGACAAATTTCATCAGGTCCTAGTGTGAAATGCATCAGGCTATCTGTCAAATGTTTGTGTAAAAATATTTTTTTAACACTGCATCAAAATTCCAAATTTCAACGTTAAGCATTTTGAGCACATAAATTAAAGACATCCAAAACACAAATTACTTAAAGAACACAATAATTTTTTTCAATATTTAAATGGATAAACAATGCTGAATGTTCATGGGATACATGCACTAATTTTAGTACCATGACTTGAAATACTAAAATAATGATTGATGTCTTCATGGTTTACCAATCTATGAAATGCCTTGACAGCTCGTGTCAGAGATTAACAAGTCATTTCATATCCGTTTCTCTCAACAACTATTGCCCAAATCTCAAAAAAAAAATTAAATAATATATTTGAACAAAATCAATTGTAACGAGTAATCAAAAGATGAAGAAGAAAGATCGAACAATAAACCACCACTATGTTAGAAATTAGTGCTCTACTACAAAAACACTATGTAGACAAAGACACCTCTGTCAATTTCTGTCTGCACAATATCAATTTTTCATGAAAAATTGTGAGACCAAATGCTAATTTTGTTAACATCACATTGTGATTCTATAAAGTTTTCCTGGAAATCTCCAAATACCAGTGGATGTGCTAATATGCTTGAACCATTCATCCGCTTTCGACTTTTCACAATGGTCTGAGACTGAATAATAATCAATCTATTTTAATATTACATGGTATGGACTACAACAGTGTTTGTTAGAACAAATTTACTCAGAACTTTTCTTGAATTTCTTATTAATAAAAATTCATTAAATACTATAACAGGTCATGAATACTTGGATCACATCTTTGCAATCTTTCAGTTAAAGTAAATTTGTTCAAATGCTGTGATCAGGAAGACAATATCCAGGTAAAGCTCCTAGTTTCACACTGAAAAAAGTGAAAATTTGAGACTTGCATACAAAGATATCATATTCAATGTATGTATGTTTTTAAGTCATGTAAAAGTTGAGATTTATTCATTATTTACACTTATAGATATTCAGTGTCTTGGAGATATATATGTTCATTATGTTCATTAGAGTAAATATTATTCTTATGTTTTAATGACCTCCGTTAAATGGCCGAAATATTGGCAAAATCGGCGTAAACATTAAATAATCACATCAATCAATTATGTAATGGGCAGTTTATCATGTCCAATCTAACATGAATAATAGCTTTGTTGCAATAAATAATTATGTGTTTGCCCAAACATTGACCTTAGTCTTATTGAACTTTAGAGATATATATAAGATTAATGTCATGTAAACATACATTAATTAGTATGTTTACTGTTTTCAAATTTGCCCTTTCAATGCAAAATCTGCAAATAAAT
>CAJDSM010096860.1:0-11092 GCA_903981925.1 Ostrea lurida
CAAACATGTTGGCATACAATATCATGTTACATAAATATACAACCATGTTACAAAATAATGATTTGACGTGAATATAATTGTATATAAAAGAATTTTTACAGAATGATCTATTTTCAATACAAATTCTATGTACATAATTATTCATTTTCCTTACAAATGTTTTTGCACAATCTGCACCGGAAAAAAAAATAACAAAAAAAAAACAAAAAAACGAAATATTGTAGAATTTTTAATTCATATACAAATTATTGAGTGTAAATTTTGAGTATACATTCCTGCATAAATCTTGATTTAGTTCAATAAATCCATTTCGCCGCTACTCAGCTTCTGCACTGCTCAAAGGCCTGAGTGCCAAGCATAAATTTTTACCCTTCACCGGCATTGGGAGGTCTCATATGAGTGAATATTCCGGTGGACGTAAAACAATAACAACAATCAATCAATTTTTACACTGAAATAGAGGGCAACTTTTTTTTTTTAACCAATTTAGTAATTAATTAGTATTCATGATGCATCGTTAAACATAATGCTGACCCACGTATCTGACATGTTAAATGAATTTTTAATAATCCTATTCATTTGAATGATTAATTGATTATTTATTGTTTTACGTCCTACCGAAAATATTTCACTCATATGGAGACGTCACCAATGCCGGTGAAGGGCTGCAAAATTTAGGCCTATGCTCGGCACTCAGGGCCTTGGAGCAGGGAGGGATCTTTATCGTGCCACACCTGCTGTGACACGGGGCCTCGGTTTTTCCGGTCTCATCCGAATGACCGCCCTATTCAGTCGCCTCTTACGACACGCAAGGGGATGCTGAAGACCTATTCGAACCCGGATCCTCACGGGTATTCGAATGAATTTCATTTATCATCAAAGTCACTGCTCAAAAACGTGCAATGCAGAGTAAAGGTTTAAATTTGACAACCCTTCTCCGACATCAATGGCGTCAGTTCGAACTATCGGACCTTTGAACTAAAGAGTCTCTGGACTATATATATAGGACCTTTGAAATATCGAATGATCGCCATATTTGACTTTTTAAGCCCAGCTGCGTCACTAATATAGGAGAAATTTAATCAAAATCGAAAGTAAATGCAGTATATAAAGCAAACGCTCACAATTATGAATAAATTACCCAACACCACAATATATGTATAATTGGAAATCGAACATGGGGGGTATCCTCCAATGGCACGTTCACCGACTTCTGCTCCAAGACAACAAGAGTACAAAACATTGAGTATCCATTACTATCCAATCAATGCAGGGGTTAGCAGAAGACACACTCAATGCATTGTAGATCTTACGGTCGCTATAAGACCTTGTTTGCGATTCCAAAGTATCACTAAGTCAATATGTTGACTGATTTGTTCATACCCTTTGTTAGACTGCATTTTCATACTAGATTTAGACGACGGGTAACCCCGTTACTTTGTTTCGACTACAGGCTCAACGGCGGGTGTGACCGGTCAGCAGAGGATGCTTACTCCTCCATGGCACCTGATCCTGCCTTCGCTTTCGTCAGAGGTCCGTGTTGCCCTACACTCGATTTTGCTATATGTTTTTTTTTGACTATGATACGTTTCATACTTTGTTTACTTCGCCATTTTATATATCTGCAATGTAATACGAGCAGGTACATAGTAGAATCCGAGCGCGAGCAATGTGATCTTTCATAATTGTATAAAACTAATGCAGTATTCAAGCTTTGAAAAGTCCACAGTGGGGGTTCACTCTGGTGTTTGAATTATGATTCTCTAGATGTCCGACATTTTGATAGTGAACAAAAATCAAAATTTAAACCAAAATAAATTAATAGATGACTAAATAAATTTATCAATCAGAAGAGGAAGCTATTGAACATATTTTACGGGAGTGCAATTTTTTACAAACTTTTTTGAGTGATTTTGAGCTTTTTCGACAGCTATTACCAAAAAATCGTTTATTCTTGGTTTTATTGAAAACAATAGTATTGTTCAAAATATTGTTTTATGGCTTAAATACTATGTGTATACAGCAAGATTGTTCTCTCAGGCTACTGAGAAGTCCTTGAGTTTGCATGCAGCAATATCACAAATGAAATTCTTCTATGAAACACAAAACTTTATTTCTTATGAAAATGGTGAAAAAGAAAAAATTGAACCCCAGTGGACTAGAACAGGTGGAACCAATTGTTTTCTTAAACTATTTCTCCTACTCTGTCTTTCTTATACTCTTACTCTGTCTTTCTTATATTCAAAATCTCCCATCTATTCAGATGCATTTTGTTGTTCTTTTTGTATATATTGAACTACTATATATCTGATATATGTGAACAAAAAAATAAAAAATTATAAAAAATAAAAACAAATTCAACATTTCCATGACTATAAAGGCAGGACACGGTGGGAATCTATTAATTCTTTGGTAACTTTCGAAGATAAAATGTTCTATTCTAGTGTTTGTTTATGCGCAAGTTTTGGTTCAAAGCTCTTTTCATACGGTGTACATTTTGTTACGCCGGTTAACATTATCTTGTAAGGTATAGGCCAGTCTAGGATTCTGAAAAAGAAAACTTAAAAGTATTCAATCGCATGTACTCGCAAACATCCCGGTTTAATTAACGCGACGTAACAGGAATGAACCAATGTAAATCAAACATAAACAGATGGCACAGGCAAGGTGTCTTCAATTCTTATGATAAAAAGAAGGCATGCGGATTTCCAAAGCGCAAATGTGTTCGGTGAGACTCTTAGATTATTATTATTATTATTATTACGATTTTAGCTCTTTTGCATGGTGCTCGCAATTTATTCATTGGATAGAAATAATATAAATCATATACGGTACCAATTTTTATGCACCAGATGCGCATTTCGACAAATTATGTCTCTAAATACTTCGAACTGAATTTCAAATTATAAAAAATATCCCTATGGACCGATACCATATCGACAGAAACAAATACATTTCAAGGATTTATAAATGAAAATAGTGATGTTTTTGCAAATAATTTGTCACAACTGGGGAAATGAAATAAGTATTAGATTTCATTAATAACGAATGATGACTACTCAATCAGATCACGACCATTGCAATCCCCCAAATGACAACATGGTATTACTGAAAAGATCTAAAGTATAACAGCATAGACCTCACCAAGTGTGGTTTTTTTTAATTATTAAAGCGAACAATGAATAAGGATTTGCATTTGAACGCTGGAATTTCAATACAAATTCGCTGTGAGATAATGTTTTCAGGGCGATCGCACAATTTAAAGCTCGCATGTTTTTGGATTTGACATCGGGATATAGAGTTAAAGACTTAACATAGCATTGCCTTTATTGCTCATGATAACCTAGTATCAATTTGAAATAATACCTAGTGGCTTGTTGATAATCCAGCTACATTTCAAATGGTCATGAACATGATGGCATAAAATGAGCTAAAATGGAAACAATGCTCCGTATATATATTGATTACATAACTGCATGATCCGATAAAATCACTTAAAACATCTTGATTTATTATTTGAAAATTTACAGGAAGCTTTGGCATTAAAGTAGTTAAAAAACCGGAAGTCACTTACATGCATTTCCATTACCTATAAATCAATATGATATTCGCAGGGTTGTTTGGGAAGGAATTGGAAAATTATTTCTCGGAAATTTGTAAAAAGGTATTCAAAAGTTGCGTTACCCTTGATCAGTGTGTTAACAAAAGGAACGTCGTTTAAATGGACTGATGCATGCCAGGTTGTTTTTGAATCATTAAAACATGCGTTAACTAATATTTATATTTATCGACAGATGCGGCGCCCTATAGTCTTCACGTTGTCCGTCTGTCTGTCCGTCAATTTTGTGAAAACCAAAACTCAAAACCTATAAATTGCACATAGATGAAATTTTGCAAACTCATTTGGGAAGTGCATACTGAAATCTGGTTTTATAAGGGTCAATATGTTGGGGGGACACTTCATTTTTTCATGAAAATTCGCATATTTTGAGAAGCATACTTTGCGAACACTAAACTTCAAAACCTATACATTGTACAAAGTTGAAATTTTGCATACCTGTTTCTCACCATCTTGAAATATGGTTTGACAGAGGGTCAATACTTGGGGGGGGGACTTAACTTTTCATGACAATTCTCCGAATTTTCAAATCATATTTTGTGAACAATACAACTCAAAACCTATACATTGTACAAAGCTGAAATTTTGCACACTTGTGTCTCACCATCTGCAGATGTGTATTTTGAAACATTGATTGATTGATTATTTACTGTTTTACGTCCCATTCGAGAATATTTCACTCATATGGAGTCGTCACAATTTGCCGGTGAATGGCTGCAAAATTTAGGCCTATGCTCGGCACTCAGGGCCTTTGAGCAGGGAGGGATCTTTTTCGTGCCACACCTGCTGTGACACGGGACCTCGGTTTTTCCGGTCTCATCCGAATGACCGCCCCATTCAGTCGCCTCTTACGACACGCAAGGGGATGCTGGGGACCTATTCTAACCCGGACCTCCTGCAGATTCTTTTGAAACACAAAAAGGCGAAGTAAATGTGGCTTTATAAGAGACAACATTTTGGGGAAATTGTGAACACTAAAAGTCAAAACCTATACACTGTACATACATGTAACTGAACTTTTGCATAGTTGTTCATCACCATATGCAGATATGGATAATGACATTTTGTTTTATTAGGAACAACATTTTGGGGGGAAAAATTCATATTTTTTTTTATGAACATTTACAGATTTTGAGAATCGTACTTTGTAAACACTAAAAATCAAGACCTATACATTGTACATAACTGACATTTGGGAGATATTTCATCATTTATTGCACTATTAACTAATTCGATTAAAGGAACAAAATATAACAGAATTGCAAATAATAATGTATTAAAATGATTAGGGGCTTCAGATGAAGGATTACGGGAAATTACCTCCATTTAGACGAGTTATTTGATGGACCATATGATTATATGGTAGAATTATTCTACACTAATTAAAGTGCAGCAATTTCAGATTTAGCGGAAGGTACATTTAAGTTGTCGCCATGGATAATTTCACCCCAACTGATTAGACAACGGTTAGAGAAATTTAAGCAATACATTATTACATCTAATTCAGCTTATTATCACAAGTTAGCAAATAGTACTATGTTATGCAATATCTTTATCTCCATTAGCTACATGTGTAAGGGGTGACTATAAATGCATCGGCGGTCCTTCGAATGAGACCACAAAAGGCGATGCCTGTTGCAAATTAAAGACACCCCCCTCCCTGCTTAAAGACCGTAGGGGCATAATCCTAAATTTTGCAGCCCTTCACCGGCAATAGTGGCGTCTATATACGAGTGAAAAAAAATTCCAGCGGAACGTAAACAATCATTTTATAACGCAGGCAATTATCTGATAATTTTTATTTCAAAGTGATTTGTGATTTTTGTTTCCTTATTAATAAATGAAAACTGCATTAAGATTACTGACACAGAACTTTTAGTTTCCCGAACTAATACGATAACGATGCAATTTCAAGATTAAAGAATGTAAAATTTACATTATTAATAAGGTCGTAACCAGGGAGATGCATTGGGTATACATGCACCCAGCTTCCGGTAGGCAAAGACTCTTCCGTTTAGACCCCCTACCAGGACTCGCTGTGGGCCGGAAATGTCACAGACTCAATGAAAATGTTAAAACGGGGGGAGGGGGCGCTAGACCAATTGAGGTCTAACTTCTCGCCTCAGTCTTGTTCATCCCCTAGTGGATATTCCTGCTTACAGCCCTGATGAATATTCCTTTTGCTACATTGTATAAACTGACCACAACATATTTTTACCGCATGATGGCCTGTTGCAATTCCAATGATCAAAGTATGATTCAATTCATAGCGCTATTTCAACATTTCTTTCATAAAGATACCATTTCTACGATAATACGAGTCCTACAAGTAATTCCTTTATTTACAGTTTTCAGTTCAGATTGCACAGACCCGTGGGGATCCCATAGAAGGTGACTAAATGAGGCGGTCATTCGGATGCGACCGCAAAAAAAACGAGGCAACGTGTCACAGCAGGTGTGGCACGATAAAGATCCCTTCTTCTTTTCAAAGGCTTGGCGACAATCCATATGATATGATTATTTATTGTTTTTAAGTCCCACCGAGAATATTTTACTCATATGGAGGACGTCACCAATGCCGGTGAAGGCTGCAAAATTTAGGCCTATGCGTCGGCGCAGAGCAGGGAGGATCTTTATCGTGCCACACCTGCTGTGACACGGGACCTCGGTTTTTCCGGTTTCGAATAGCCTGTTCATCCGAATGACCGCCCCATTCAGTTGCTCTCTTACGACAACGCAAGGGGATGTTGGGGACCTATTCTAACCTGGATCCCGAGTGAAATATTCCTCGAGTGGAACGTTACACAATAAATAATCAATCAAGACTATACAGACATATAGTCCAGTCCAATTTGTTAACCAACCTCAAGAAAATTGCAACACAAGGTTTATCTGCATTTCCACGTTGTTTAAATGAAATTAATGAAAGAGAAAAAAGGTTTTACCAAAATTATCAGCGTAGAAAGTACTTTAATTAACAATTCAAAATTGCCACATTTTGATTTTTAGCCGCCGATTTACACACTGACGCTTTCCATACATTATGACGAGTATAAGGATCTTGAACAAAAATCATGAAACATTTCACTAGAAACTAACTGATAGATTCCAATGATAGTTTTTCACTTTGCACTTGCTTTGTATCGTTATGGTACATTTGAAATTTATGATTATCAACAAAAATGACGTAAATACAAATATATTTAAAGTCTCGTACTCCATCTTCCGGGTTACAATAAAGTTGCTAGTTAATTCTACAAAATAATTGTTGTCTTTTCCCCTGATTAAGTTCCGTTTGTACAAAAATATTTCGGCAAACAACATTATAAACTATAAATTTACGTAATACTTGTGATTACGCTGGAAGAAATATTAAGTATGGAGGTATGTTCGGGTATTCATTTTAGAATTTATTTTGGCGCGTATACCAATCTAATCAAAATCAGATCCTCTTTGCTGGCTGATGTAATGGTGAGAGAAGATGTTATTTACATTATTCTTTTGTATGTTGGGAATAACATTACATATGATCTGTCATCTTTGTGCCTTGACGAAACAACGTTAAAATATGGGGGGGGGGGGGGGGGGGGGGGGGGGTGATTGATTTGATTATTCGTCACGTTGAGAATTTTTCACTCATATTGAGACGTCACCATTGCCGGTAAAGGGCTGTAAATTAGACCTATTGCTTAGCACTTACGGGGCCTTTTTAGCAGCGAGTGTTCTTTAGCGTGCCACACCTGCCTGTGAACACGGGACCTCCGTTTCTAAGTCATATCCGAAAAGACCCGTGAATCTCACTTCTAAAATGCCGAGCTCTTGGCAAACGAGCAATATCCATCCTATTTTAACGTCTTAAGCTTTGACGCGGCCGGGTGCCGATCACGGTGCTCGAACGCAGAGGACCTCCCAATCATGAGGCGAGAGCTCTACCACTCAGTCATCGCGACCGGTCGGGAGGGGGATACATTACATATTCATATTCACAAAACTTCTTTGCGCTTGCATGTGACTACATGATCTATTAATTAATTATTTCAGATTAAATATTTGTTGTTTTCATGCTTTTATATTGATTTTTGTAATTTTACTTAGTTTATCTTCAGTTTGATTTATTTCTGTTTTAATGACTATTATTGTTATGTATTATTCATTAAGCAGTACAGATTACTGCAGCAAGATATTTTTTCCACACATATATGTACATTTATACTCATTGGAAATATTTCTATAGTAGTGGCTGTGTAATCCGACAATTCGTGCTTGAAAGGTCGCCAAATTCAAAGTCAGAACTTTACATTACATTGTATGTACCTATACCACCGTGTTATAAAGGGTAAAAAAGAGAACCTAATTGTTTCAGTTACTTGCTACTGTTTAATGAATCTAAACGCTTATGATATACCGACTTTGACGAGTGCTAGATCTACTAAAGGTTATGACCCTAGAAACGTGGCATTACTGTTCAATCCACATGGTTACCTAGGAACATTCAGACCGCTCGCAATACATTCCGCTATCGGGCCGTGAACGAATGGCCTTAGAATTCAAAAAATATTTTAGAATTACTTTTGGATAGACTTTTGCAGATTAATTTGAACAAAATAATATAAAGGATATGGACACGTTTTGAGCTAAAAAATATTATGCATTATTTATTGTTTTAAATGCTAAATTGGGTTATCTTATATTCTAATGGTCAGCAAAAATGTTAAAGTACCAAGGAGATATAGCACTTACGATTCTATGCCAGTAAACAATGTTAGCATTTTACTAAATTTAAAAAATTCAAATATAAAATTTTAGCTCAAAAACGTGTTCATTGTCTTTACACAGACAGAAAAAAAAACAGATGAATTTGTAGCTGTCAAAGCAATTTGAATGTACTATATATATAACTTTATCTTTTCACGGTTCAAATATTACAAACGATTACTTTTTAAAACCGTGTTTTCGTTATTCAATGGATATTATTTTCATAACAAAAATGTTTATCGGAACTATTTGGAGGAATCCATGGCATTCTAAGCAAAGCCACATTAAAAAAAATAACCATATAAGAAATACAGTTAGTCAAATCTAACTTAGTTATTCAGTGAATTCATTTTTATATTTGATCTTTCATCCTAAATTATAACTTTAAAATATTTTAAAGTAGCATGACCAAAACCTCGGTTACAAAGTTCACAACTATAAAGCTTCACAATAGCAGAAAGTTGGGAATACCCGCACTAATTCTGATGATGACCAATATATGCCGATGTATTTTTTCTTTTCCCGTGTGTTGCATTGAATATACAACTAAGGCATATTTTAACGACACTCAAGTATAATTAACATGTAGTTGATTGATTGTATATTGTTGTTACATCCCACATGAGAATTTTTCACCATCAGTCTGAATTAAAACCTTTTTCCCCCGTCCCTTTCCTCCTATCGTCATCTAATGACTGATATAACAATGGTAGGGGAAGAAAAAAAGGGGGGGGGGGGGTAATCAAGTCAAAAAGACCGCGCAAATGGAGAGGTACCATCACCGGTTGAAGGACTGAAAATTTAGGTCTCTATTGCCGTCGCGCTTATGGCCTTTGAGCCGGAGGGATTATTTTATCGTTTGCCAACACCTGCTGCCGAGACAGCGGGATCGGTTTTTGCGGTTACACAAGGACTGTTCCCATTTTAATCGCCTCTTTAACCAAGGGTACTGGAGGACCCTATTTCTAACCCGGATCCCAACTGGATAAGTGTGCAAAATATAACGAAAATAAGGAGATACATTTGATTTTTCAGTCTGAATCTTATAGAGTACAAAATCCATCATTTATTGCGGCAAGTTGAATATGATTCAACGATTATTCCTTTATTTTCCCCAAGCGAAAAATATTTAAGTTTTTTCTTTTAGTGAATGAAAAAGGGACATTAGCTAACTTCGCGAATATGGACAATCATTTTAAAAATGATCGATATTAATTTCTTTCTTCTCATCATACTTTATTTTTTAACCACCATATTTGCCAAACTAAAGACAACACCAATCTCCACATCTCCTTCGCTGCTTCAGGTATTTCATTGAACGCGGAAGAAATAAAATAACGCTTTCTGCTTGCCCCCCCCCCCCCCCCCCCCCCCGTTTCCCTTTTATTTTTATGATTATTATTTATAATTTTTGGTTGGTTTTTGGGAATATTTTAGTCTTAACAATGTGATGCATCACTTCATGTTAGTGAATATTTCGTCATCAACAATAAAACATTTCATGTTACGACGAGTTAAGCATTTTCCGTCACTTTTGTAATGAAAATCAATTTCACCTCAACATCTGAGCATATGGTCGAAAAATATTTCAATCTACACTTGTTAAAACCAAACTGCACAACAAAGCTGACATATTATTTAAAATTATTGCGTGGTTTAACCATAAACTTATTGCATTGCTTAAGATTTTCTCCGTTTTTCAACGATTTTCCCCCAAAATTTCAACTTTTATCCTAAAAAATCCCTTCCACGGGGTGATTTCGGTAACATTTTTTTTATTTGAAAGACAAATATATTTATCATCATGTAAATCAAGGAACAAAGCTTGTGTTGCAATTTCTTGAGGTTGCGGCCTATTTTCTGATAACTTGACTGGACTAATAAGGTTTATGACATTTGAGCAAATAAAAAACAAGCAAACGATCTAAGTCTTATGCAATTTATCCATAGGGCAATGGAAGGTGATGGAATTTAATTTGTGGTTGAGCCATTAATTAATTGAGAGCTTAATCTTCAAATACAATGGCCAGCTACAATTTAACAAATGATATTATGATGACAAACGGGACGATTCCAGCTTCTCCATCGTCAATTTCCCTTATTTATGTAGCAATATTCCATCATCACCTGTATATCAACTTATTCGACACACAAGAGCTTGTTCTGCGTATGATCAGTTTTTAAATCGAGGCAGGCTTCTTACAGAGTTGTTGCAGTGGTTAAACAGTCTCTTTTAACACAATCTTACGAGATTTATCACTGTTTGTTATCTTTGCCTTTTCATTATGTTTATATTGGATTTGCATTTAATTAATTGATTGATTTAATTGATTGTTTTGGTTATTCTTTAAGTTCAAGACAAGCTAAAGCCTTTGGGGTAGTATGAAACGTTCGTCCATATTATAACTAAGTGACGTGGTTCCGCATGAAAGACGGTCTACTTTCGGTTTAACGTTTTAGTAGAGGAAGAAAAAGTATAGGAATCGCACAAAATTAGATTTATTAGATTCGCCTCCAACATCGAACCCGACTATATACTTATTGGGCAGGGGTATATCACAACATTGTGCATTTTTTAACACAATGGCGTGAAGTACCCCTTCCCAATATGCATATAATTGCGCAATGGCGTGAAGTACCCCATTTGAAATTGCCCAATGAAAATGAACTTATTCGATTGTAATTCTACTTAGATTAAATCCGGTATTTTTTTCTGCT
>CAJDSM010096861.1:218-15758 GCA_903981925.1 Ostrea lurida
CTGGGATTCGAACCAGGTCCCAATCTTTAGTCAGGTGCGTCTACCAACTGAGCTAGCATCTCTGGCCAATGTAGATCGAATTGGCTGACCACATACAATGAGCAAATCATATAAGTTATGTTCTACAGATTAGAAAAGAAATTCTGTGCAAAAATAGGAATAGTTGTTTTATTGACACTTTCTATATTTGTCTGTAAGGGATATGTGACAATCTCTGCATTGAGAAGACTGCTCTTTTAATTGAATACAAAATGTCCATGTCCATACAAGTATATTCTCCAACAGAGTTCCCATAAAGAAGCAGTAAGAAAATATATAATTAGTGTTGCATTTATTCTTTCTGTTTTTCTCTTAGAATGTGAGTTTGGGGACACTTGTTCAGTTAAAACGCTTGGTTTGATTCACCAGCCATCCTATACCAGCAAACAACAGAACTCCGACTCTTTAATATGCTCTGATCATTTCTCGGAGTTACTCCCCTGAACTCTCCATCAACTCATTCATAAACTGAACCTGGATGCTCCAATCTCTGATAACATTCATGAACTTTGAACTTTGACCAAAGCACTTATGAGAGTGTCTTTTCCTGTCGGAAGATGTAGAATTTGGAGTAATATTAACAAAATTATCTAATGCCTGAAAGCGCATTCATCAAAATTCTTCCTCAGTTAGGTTTGTTTCCAAATTGAATGGTTTTCCTCCCTTGTTATGTCCAACCTGGTATCCTGCAAGGACTTAGGTATCATTACGGCTGCTATCAAACACGAGTGTCCAGATATCTCATTACAAGTTTGGAATTTCCTTGATGATTACATGTTAAGTACAATGTGCATTTGATAAGTCTCCAGAGATTCTTTCAGTTACACTCTCGATGCTACTCATTTCACTTGTGAGATTTACGGAATGTTCATATCATCGTCATCCAAAGAACATGGTTTCACCGAGTTACTGTCCTCAAACTAAGTTGTAACATAAATTCTCACGATAGTAGCAGACCGAACAAGAACATGTTACGACTGCCCTGTAATCAAGAGGGCACCGAATGAGACTTCTGTAGATATTAAGGTGTTGATTGGCTCCTGGTGTCTTGTCAGTACAAATTACAGCGTGTAATATCAGTTTGGTGTTAATGTCTGTACACACTGATAAAGTGGATCTTAAATCCATTTTTGATCTGATCGATGATATCATACTCTGTGTCTAAATCTTTTACTGAGCACTATGGTAAATTTATAAAACCAATCAATTTTAGTCGATTGTAATTCAAATATGTTCACATAAAAAGAATTTTCATACACACAAATCAATGTCTTGCATGTAAATCCTCTGCCTTCAAACACAGCATAGTTTTCCATTTCTTAAGTGTAGAGAATAGATAAATCTGAACTCCATCCTTTGATGAAATTTGTAAGCTCTTTAATTACACCTTTATTATTTAAGATCAGCAGGTTCATAAGACTGCGAGAATTCGAGAAAGATAAAGCAAATTCCAAGTCCATCAAATCAAATCCGTTGCCCGGCTTGAACAACAGAACCAAGAGTATCATTTTTTCTCTCCTGAAAGTGGTTGTTGTCCCGTCGCATGTACCCGTGTGTGACCCACGTTTGACCTTTGTCCTCCACATCTAAGCCCAGTCCGTACCATTCACTTCCCTCTTTCAAACTTTGGACGAGCTAACATACTGTGAGATGCTCCTGGATAAGTGACCTTTTCCCTTTCCTGAAATTTAACTAAAATGTTAACAATTTAAAAATACATAAGGTCTTCTTAATTCGATGTCTCAATTGCCAAATTATCAATTTCCGAACAGATTTGCAAATCATGCAAATTACTGTATAGTCATCATTTTAGTGGAGACCAACTGTTCGTGGAATTCGTGGGTCCCCTAACCCACGAACATGTTTATTTTCCTTTAATCTTTATAGATATTATGCTGTCCCATTATTTGTCAATTACCCACAAAATTACGTCCCACGAACCAGCAAATTGGTTACCCCAAACATTGCCCCACGAATTAAAATGATTCCAGTATCCAATTTCTTATTGATTTTTTTTAGTGCAGACTACAGTACATGTACACATTTGTTGTTTCTTCAATTGAGTTGACAGGCTACACACACTGACAATGCTCCACGTCCAGCGTTGACAGGAGAGAAAGCAGCTGCACGGGGAACACCAGTCCTCCGTAGGAACCCGTCCCCGCATGTGGTACCCCCCTACTGCAGGCGTCCAGATTTCCATGTTCAGGCATGATACTGGGATGGATGCTTTCACTCTTCTCAAAAATCTTACTGCCAAAAACATTTAAGTAAATTTAAATTCTCAATTCCTTACATGTAAAGTAACACATCATCCTTGATTAAATTGGAAGAGTTATTCCTTTGAAAACATTAACAAACAAGTTGACCTTGGTTACTTGTTGTACCAAATGTAGAATAATAAACACTATGTAGCAAATTTTATCAGTATAGGAAATAATACTATATCTGAGTGACACATGAAAGAATTAGTGAATGTTGCCTCACAACATGACTAAGAAAACAAAGTCTTGTAATTTCAGACTATCTACAGATACCTTTAAAAACCAACGTGAATAGTACAATGTACTTAATCTAGTTATTACTTCAAATTTGGGTGTAGTCTGTGAAGTTCTCTCCCTCGTATACCCAGCAGTCACCTACACGGCTCAATGATGTCTTGATATAATAGGATAGGATCGCCGGTCAGTTCTTCTAAACCTGTCCCAACACCAAGTACCCAAAGTTAGAATAGCCTGTCGAGTCCTGCAAAAAATCTGTTAACATATGATGATATAATAATGATCTGTTGTTTGATGATAATAGTGTCTATCCATCGTCTGTCTGTCTGTGAGCCTTTCTATCTGATGAAACTTATTAGCAATTATTGTAAAGGCACAAAGGGACAACTTATAAAAGTTTCTTCAATCTCATCATTTGAATTGTTAAGAAACAACAACCATATTTGCTAAAAGGAGAATGAGAATGACATGCTCCAAACCATTTGTCCACTAGTTTAAATCTTGTGTAATCTGGGTCGATGTTTATGGGGACAAAACACCAAGACAAAATTTTTATCCTCACTAACAGACAAATGGTAATTGATTGATTGTATTTGTTTTTTGTCCGCTTGAGAAATTTCCACTCATATCGAGACGTCACCATTGCCGGTGAAGGCTGCGAATTTGGATCTTTATAGTGCACACCTGCTGTGACACGAACCTCAATTTTGCGGCTTCATCCAAGGGATCTGCCCCATTTAGTCCCTCTTAAAACAAACAAAGGGGTGCTGAGGACCTATTCTAACGTTTATCCCGTCCTTACCAGGTTTGAAATCAGTTTTTTTGTATGTATGATGTGAGATTTGGTGGTAGTTTGCTGTACAGCTCGCAGCGGTGTAGCAGTGCCCTGACATTGTACAGGCGACAGTGAGGGGAGGGAGGTAGACAGGATCCACCCCTGTCTCTGGTCCAACCCCTGAGTGCTCCAACAGTGCCGACAGTTATTCCCTCCAAAGCTTTGACACTGGGGTCCACCAGGGTAAATGACCCGAGTTCGCTTTGTAAATATAAGAGACAAATACTGAAGTCCACACATGTTTTTAGAATGATTTGAAATTGAAAACATTATACTCTAGACTCAATTATTTTTTCTATCTATAAAGTGTCAAATACTCATGCTTATTTATGCAAAATTCAACAAATTGTATTTATTGCAAATGAATTTATAATGTTTGTTATATCTGTCATTTAAAAAAAAAGACACAATAACAGTATACACGTATACTATACAATGTATCTTAAATAACAAAACATCACCACACACTGGTGGAACAATTATATTCAAGAAATCAACGTATTTCAGAAATGTTTTTCGTAAAACCAAATGTTTGTCTTGAAACATAACCCTTACCAGTCTTCACGAACAACTTTTAAAACTGCCTGGCCAGAGGACCAGTGGGCTGTCTGAATTCTACTGGCCCCCGTGAAATTCACTGGCCCCAATTCATAGCTTTTATATAACATGGAAAGTTTTGCAATAACAAAACCATTATGCTTATAAGGTTCTAATCATTGGTTTTTGGTCCTGTTATAGAATTTACAGTTATCATTTCACTGATAATGTTCTATACGCATTGTCCTGTACTTCAGTTAAAGCACCATGGGGGTAAGGTTAAATTAGAATAGGTCCCCAGCATCCTTGCGTATCGTAAGAGGCGACTAAATGGGGTGGTCTTGATGAGACCGGAAAATACGAGGTCCGTGTCAAGCAGGATGATGGCGCATAGACGCCTCTGCTCAAGCCCGAGTGCCTCGCTGCAAGGCCTGGAATGTGCAGCTTCACTACATCATACCGCAATGGAATGTCTTCATATGAGTGAAATTTACGAGGGACGTAAAACAGTAATTTTTTAATCAATCAATCATCTGAATCAGTTTAAAGAAGCGCCACTTTTTTTTTTTGTTACCTTTCAATATGGTGTTCGCTGTATAGTTCGGCAATTATCGTACGAGTTGTCTTGACACTAGGTTACTTTGTTTTATTTATTTCAATTTATTTATTTCTGACGGTATTAAATCCTACTAAGATAGTTTAAAAATCTACATACGTTGATTTTATGTTTCGACTGATAAAAAATCAGAAGCCTATCGGACTTCCTTGATTTCTGATTTCACTGGCCGACTCAAAATGCACTGCCTCGTCTTCGGACCACCGACTTTTCGTGAAGACTGCTTTACTATTTCGTTGTTACTTTTCCTTTTCTCTTGAATATTTATCTAGTTGCACTTTCTGTTGTTCCACTAACTGCCATGTATGGTCATGCTAATAGCTGGAAATACTGGCAATTCTGAAAGTAAGATGTGGAAGGCAATTCATCCCATTGCTCACTGCCATAACCTTGAAGAGACAAACATATAGTCTTGTAACATCATTACCATTTCAGCAAAATTTTTAGCGAGGATTAATTTTAGATTATTAGCGTGGACTTTGAGATCTAGAATTGATATAGCTAACAATTCATGTCTAAATCATGAGTAGGATTTCACAAGTACAAAACTCTCATAAACCGCCACCATTTGTCTTTTGAATCTTTGGCATTTTAATGAATTTGGCGATGAATTGAATTTCCACCATGTTTGAAGACAAAAGTTCGCCATTGTTGTAGAAAAAGAGTTACTTGCTTTCCATAGTTTGATATATAATTCATGTAATATTTCTTACAAACTTTTAAAATGATATTTGTTTTAAATATGACAAATATTTCTTTTTATCTTCAAAACAAAAAAACTCTTGTCTGTGGCTAAGCTGTTACATAAACTGAACGGGCTATAAGTAAAAATAACGCGCTACATCTCATATGTTACTTAACATAGATTACGTGGGTCTTTCTGTACAGGTGGACACTGGTGTCAATAATGATCAGTTTACTGCTGGTAACCACAGTCTTTTGGCGTTTTATTGAGATAACTTAACACTGTGAAACAGACTTTTGTACTGGAAACACTGTGGCGATGGAAAGCGAATTTGGCGTTATACGAGAATTTTGAAGCAGAAAAGCGTTCCTAAAACATGCGGCATGGCGATGAATTGATTGGCGATAATTCTCGAGTTAACTTAAAATTATGAAATTCCTAAAGATATATTTACCGTAAATAAATGCACTTTCTATGGAAAAAACGGTAAATTTGCGTCTGGCTAAAAATTCTACTTAGATATGTAATCTTGATTCAGACACGTGATTATTCTAAACCCCAATACGGAGCTATCATAATGTGGTAATATTCACTTTTACACTATTATATTGCATCAAGTACAGAAAGATATCTCTTGAGTTTTAACTAATAGAATTTACACTAATGAATAATTATTATGTGTATATTTACCTTGTCTGTGAATGAGTCTCCCATTATAGAACAAGGCTATCGCTCCCCCAGGATAATTATGTATGTGATTATTTCACTTGTCCTGTAATAGTCTCCATATAGACAAGGCTATCGCGTCCCCAGGGATACTTGTTTCTCATAAAGTTCTGTTATCACCGAGTCGAATCTGCACATACAGTCATCAGCAACTTCATTTGATTCACATCGATCTGTAACAATCAAACATTCTAAAGGGACTGATTCACATTATTCTTCAAACTTTGGTTTTCACTTTATTTTTATTGATACTGTATGTTTAAAAAGTTCCGTCACAAAAATAAGGTTGTACATAGCTGCAGCTCTCTCAAAAAAATTTGGACAGATCAGAGAGACGTACAGATCCACCCCTATGAAAACCTTCGATTTACGCTGCACATAAAGTGCGCATGAGAGGCCTTATATCATGTTCCGCATCGCCGAACCATAAATTAATATCTAAAATTTCTTACACTATTTTCCTAATATGTATACATATGTCCAAAACATACTCTAATATCATTGAAAGTCCATTACGACCTCAACTCACAGCTTCAAATGAATTTTGTTTGTTAACGTAGCCATGTTAGTATCCAGTCATATCGAACCGTGCTATTAGTAATTACAATATTCGATACAATTCTGTATTCAGTTAATTTTGATACAAATATACAAATATTAAATGGAATTAATAGTTTGAATTTTCTGCAGGCGAAATAACCGCTGATATTGAAAATGTATAAAAAGCCTAGTGTTGTGTCCCTTTTAAAAACAAAGTTGCGAAGTGGGGGAACAAACTAATGAAGGCTGTGATTTAGTTCGATTGTCTAAACTCTTAGAAATTATTATAATGAAACTGGGGTGATTTTATCCATAATTTTTACTAAAATATTTGTGGGTATTGTTTCACACAAGTAGGAAAAAACAGGGTTTGAATTGACTGGGTACCTAACATGGTACGTCAACAGACGAATCTCATGAAGCTGTGAAGTTTTTCAGGTCGTATGGGACTTTAATGAATTTTTGAGATGTATGCCTGAACATGCATACATGTTAGGAAACATATGAAGAATTTTAGATATTAGATTTATGTTGGTGCGCAGGAATACGATATAAGACCTCAATCGTGCGCACACTTTCTGTGTGCGTAATCGTAGTTTTCATAAGGGTGGATCTGTAGCTCTCTGATCTGCCAATAATCGTTCAGAAGCTATGACAGTTCTGCAGCTAGGTACATTATGACAGAAGCCATTACGGAGTCCGAGAATTTATTTTTTGTTATGTTCACCTTCATTACACATCCCTTTATTGCATTGCTAGCAAGAAATTGCTTTTAAATGTTTCTTATTGTTTAGCTTACAGCATTAAAGCAATACATAAAAATTAATAGATTTATGTTTTGACATTAGTTCGTGCCGTGTTGGAGTTCTCGCTATCCATAATTAACATTAATCTATACTCTACCAATGGTACAAATAAGCGATTGAACACAGTACTGCAACAGACATCCTGCGATTCAATCATCAAATCATGTTTTGACATTTTCAGTAATGAATCCATTACGTATATAAATTTAAATGCAAATGCTCTTTGAATATCGGAATACTAGCAACTTATTGTTAAGAAAATATGCTATAATTGCATTATTTTCTAAGCGACAAATGTAAGTTGTAAATTATGATCATTAAAAAAATCAAAATCTTGCATATCTAGAAAGTACGATCTTGTCGGAATATTATCCTTCATGTTAATTCTTTTTTACATTCATCCACTTTTCTCATGGATGGGCAGAGAAAAAAAACAATACAATGTTCTTCTTATGCTTATTGCTAATACTTGTCTTGTTTTTTTTCTCTGCTCCATCCATGAGGAAAAGGTGGGATGAATGTAAAAAAGAATTAATCATGAAGGGATAATTATTTCCCGACAAGATCGTACTTTCTAGATATGCACAAGATTATTGATTTTTTTTAAATGATCATAAGATTTACAACTTACATTTGTCGCTTCAAAAATAATGCAATTATAGCATATCTTTCTTAACAATAAGTCTGCTGTATATTCCGGATATTCAAAGAGGCATTTGCATTTTAAATTTATATATCGTAATGGATTTCCTACTGCATAAATGTCAAAAACATGATTTGATGATTGAATCGCAGGATGTCTGTTGGCAGTACTGGCTGTTCCAATCGCTATTTTGTACCATTTGGTAGAGTATAGATCTAATGTTAATTATGGATAGCGAGAACTCCAAACATGGCACGAACTAATGTCAAACATAAATCTATTTTAATTTTTATGTATTGCTATGCTGCTATAAATGTATACAATACAATAAGAAAAGACATTTAAAAGCAATTTCTGCTAGCAATGCAAGTAAATGGATGCTGTAATGAAGGTGAACATAACAAAAAATAAATTCTCGGACTCCGTAATGAGCTTCTGTCATAATGTACCTAGCTGCAGAACTGTACATAGCTCTCTGAAAAAATTATTGGGACAGATCAGAGAGCTACAGATCCACCCCTTATGAAAACCTTCGATTACGCCACACAGAAAGTTGCGCACGATTGAGGTCTTATATCGTATTCCTGCACCACCAAGCCATAAATCTAATATCTAAAAATTCCTTACATATTTTCCTAAACATGTATGCAGTGTTCAGGCATACATTCAAAAATTCATTAAATCCCATATGACCTGAAAACTTCACAGCTTCATGAGATTTCGTCTGTTGACGTAGCCATGTTAGGTACCCAGTCAATTCGAACCCTGGTTTATTTTCCTACTTGTGTGAACCAATAGCCCCACAAATATTTTGGTGAAAAATTATGGATAAAATCACCCCAGTTTCATTTGAATAGTTTAGACAATCGAACTAAACTCACAGCCTCTTCATTAGTTTGTTCCACCACACTTCGCAACTTTGTTTTTAAAAGGGATCCAAAACTAGGCTTTGTTATAGCATTTTTCAATGATCAGCGGTTATTTCGCCTGCAGAAAATTCAAACTATTAATTCCATTTAATATTTGTATATTTGTATCAAAATTAACTGAATACAGAATTGTATCGAATATTGTAATTACTAATAGCACGGTTCGATATGACTGGATACTAACATGGCTACGTTAACAAACAAAATTCATTTGAAGCTGTGAGTTGAGGTCGTAATGGACTTTAATGATATTAGAGTATGTTTTGGACATATGTATACATATTAGGAAAATAATGTAAGAAATTTTAGATATTAATTTATGGTTCGGCGATGCGGAACAATGATATAAGGCCTCTCATGCGCACTTTATGTGCAGCGTAAATCGAAGGTTTTCATAGGGGTGGATCTGTACGTCTCTCTGATCTGTCCAAATTTTTTTGAGAGAGCTGCAGCTATGTACAACCTTATTTTTGTGACGGAACTTTTTAAACATACAGTATCAATAAAAATAAAGTGAAAACCAAAGTTTGAAGAATAATGTGAATCAGTCCCTTTAGAATGTTTGATTGTTACAGATCGATGTGAATCAAATGAAGTTGCTGATGACTGTATGTGCAGATTCGACTCGGTGATAACAGATCTTTATGAGAAACAAGTATCCCTGGGGACGCGATAGCCTTGTCTATATGGAGACTATTTACAGGACAAGTGAAATAATCACATACATAATTATCCTGGGGGAGCGATAGCCTTGTTCTATAATGGGAGACTCATTCACAGACAAGGTAAATATACACATAATAATTATTCATTAGTGTAAATTCTATTAGTTAAAACTCAAGAGATATCTTTCTGTACTTGATGCAATATAATAGTGTAAAAGTGAATATTACCACATTATGATAGCTCCGTATTGGGGTTTAGAATAATCACGTGTCTGAATCAAGATTACATATCTAAGTAGAATTTTTAGCCAGACGCAAATTTACCGTTTTTTC
The DNA here is from genome assembly GCA_903981925.1 of Ostrea lurida. Classification (NCBI taxonomy): domain Eukaryota; kingdom Metazoa; phylum Mollusca; class Bivalvia; order Ostreida; family Ostreidae; genus Ostrea; species Ostrea lurida. The sequence continues at coordinate 10,074 of CAJDSM010096861.1, forward strand.
CATAGAAAGTGCATTTATTTACGGTAAATATATCTTTAGGAATTTCATAATTTTAAGTTAACTCGAGAATTATCGCCAATCAATTCATCGCCATGCCGCATGTTTTAGGAACGCTTTTCTGCTTCAAAATTCTCGTATAACGCCAAATTCGCTTTCCATCGCCACAGTGTTTCCAGTACAAAAGTCTGTTTCACAGTGTCTAAGTTATCTCAATAAAACGCCAAAAGACTGTGGCACCAGCAGTAAACTGATCATTATTGACACCAGTGTCCACCTGTACAGAAGACCCAGTAATCTATGTTAAGTAACATATGAGATGTAGCGCGTTATTTTTACTTATAGCCCGTTCGAGTTTATGTAACAGCTTAGCCACAGACAAGAGTTTTTTTGTTTTGAAGATAAACAAGAAATATTTGTCATATTTAAAACAAATATCATTTTAAAAGTTTGTAAGAAATATTACATGAATTATATATCAAACATGGAAAGCAAGTAACTCTTTTTCTACCAACAATGGCGAACTTTTGTCTTCAAACATGGTGGAAATTCAATTCATCGCCAAATTCATTAAAATGCCAAAGATTCAAAAGACAAATGGTGGCGGTTTATGAGAGTTTTGTACTTGTGAAATCCTACTCATGATTTAGACATGAATTGTTAGCTATATCAATTCTAGATCTCAAAGTCCACGCTAATAATCTAAAATTAATCCTCGCTAAAAATTTTGCTGAAATGGTAATGATGTTACAAGACTATATGTTTGTCTCTTCAAGGTTATGGCAGTGAGCAATGGGATGAATTGCCTTCCACATCTTACTTTCAGAATTGCCAGTATTTCCAGCTATTAGCATGACCATACATGGCAGTTAGTGGAACAACAGAAAGTGCAACTAGATAAATATTCAATAGAAAAGGAAAAGTAACAACGAAATAGTAAAGCAGTCTTCACGAAAAGTCGGTGGTCCGAAGACGAGGCAGTGCATTTTGAGTCGGCCAGTGAAATCAGAAATCAAGAAGTCCGATAGGCTTCTGATTTATTTATCAGTCGAAACATAAAATCAACGTATGTAGATTTTTAAACTATCTTAGTAGGATTTAATACCGTCAGAAATAAATAAATTGAAATAAATAAAACAAAGTAACATAGTGTCAAGACAACTCGTACGATAATTGCCGAACTATACAGCGAACACCATATTGAAAGGTAACAAAAAAAAAAAGTGGCGCTTCTTTAAACTGATTCAGATGATTGATTGATTAAAAAATTACTGTTTTACGTCCCTCGTAAATTTCACTCATATGAAGACATTCCATTGCGGTAGATGTATGAAGCTGCACATTCCAGGCCTTGCAGACGAGGCACTCGGGCTTGAGCAGAGGCGTCTATGCGCCATCATCCTGCTTGACACGGACCTCGTATTTTCCGGTCTCATCAAGACCACCCCATTTAGTCGCCTCTTACGATACGCAAGGATGCTGGGGACCTATTCTAATTTAACCTTACCCCCATGGTGCTTTAACTGAAGTACAGGACAATGCGTATAGAACATTATCAGTGAAATGATAACTGTAAATTATATAACAGGACCAAAAACCAATGATTATAACCTTATAAGCATAATGGTTTTGTTATTGCAAAACTTTCCATGTTATATAAAAGCTATGAATTGGGGCCAGGTGAATTTCACGGGGGCCAGTAGAATTCAGACAGCCCACTGGTCCTCTGGCCAGGCAGTTTTAAAAGTTGTTCGTGAAGACTGGTAAGGGTTATTTTCAAGACAAAGATTTGGTTTTACGAAAAACATTTCTGAAATACGTTGATTTCTTGAATACAATTGTTCCACCAGTGTGTGGTGATGTTTTGTTATTTAAGATACATTGTATAGTATACGTGTATACTGTTATTGTGTCTTTTTTTTTAAACTGACAGATATAACAAACATTATAAATTCATTTGCAATAAATACAATTTGTTGAATTTTGCATAAATAAGCATGAGTATTTGACACTTTATAGATAGAAAAAATAATTGAGTCTAGAGTATAATGTTTTCAATTTCAAATCATTCTAAAAACATGTGTGGACTTCAGTATTTGTCTCTTATATTTACAAAGCGAACTCGGGTCATTTACCCTGGTGGACCCCAGTGTCAAAGCTTTGGAGGGAATAACTGTCGGCACTGTTGGAGCACTCAGGGGTTGGACCAGAGACAGGGGTGGATCCTGTCTACCTCCCTCCCCTCACTGTCGCCTGTACAATGTCAGGGCACTGCTCACCGCTGCGAGCTGTACAGCAAACTACCACCAAATCTCACATCATACATACAAAAAAACTGATTTCAAACCTGGTAAGGACGGGATAAACGTTAGAATAGGTCCTCAGCACCCCTTTGTTTGTTTTAAGAGGGACTAAATGGGGCAGATCCCTTGGATGAAGCCGCAAAATTGAGGTTCGTGTCACAGCAGGTGTGCACTATAAAGATCCAAATTCGCAGCCTTCACCGGCAATGGTGACGTCTCGATATGAGTGGAAATTTCTCAAGCGGACAAAAAACAAATACAATCAATCAATTACCATTTGTCTGTTTGTGAGGATAAAAATTTTGTCTTGGTGTTTTGTCCCCATAAACATCGACCCAGATTACACAAGATTTAAACTAGTGGACAAATGGTTTGGAGCATGTCATTCTCATTCTCCTTTTAGAAATGATGGTTGTTGTTTCTTAACAATTCAAATGATGAGATTGAAGAAACTTTTATAAGTTGTCCCTATTGTGCCTTTACAATAATTGCTAATAAGTTTCATCAGATAGAAAGCTCACAGACAGACAGACGATGGATAGACACTATTATCATCAAACAACAGATCATTATTATATCATCATATGTTAATCAGATTTTTTGCAGGACTCGACAGGCTATTCTAACTTTGGTACTTGGTGTTGGGACAGGTTTAGAAGAACTGACCGGCGATTCCTATCCTATTATATCAAGACATCATCAGCCGTGTAGGTGACTGCTGGGTATACGAGGGAGAGAACTTCACAGACTACACCCAAATTTGAAGTAATAATAGATTAAGTACATTGTACTATTCACGTTGGTTTTTAAAGGTATCTGTAGATAGTCTGAAATTACAAGACTTTGTTTTCTTAGTCATGTTGTGAGGCAACATTCACTAATTCTTTCATGTGTCACTCAGATATAGTATTATTTCCTATACTGATAAAATTTGCTACATAGTGTTTATTATTCTAATTTGGTACAACAAGTAACCAAGGTCAACTTGTTTGTTAATGTTTTCAAAGGAATAACTCTTCCAATTTAATCAAGGATGATGTGTTACTTTACATGTAAGGAATTGAGAATTTAAATTTACTTAAATGTTTTTGGCAGTAAGATTTTTGAGAAGAGTGAAAGCATCCATCCCAGTATCATGCCTGAACATGGAAATCTGGACGCCTGCAGTAGGGGGGTACCACATGCGGGGACGGGTTCCTACGGAGGACTGGTGTTCCCCGTGCAGCTGCTTTCTCTCCTGTCAACGCTGGACGTGGAGCATTGTCAGTGTGTGTAGCCTGTCAACTCAATTGAAGAAACAACAAAGTGTACATGTACTGTAGTCTGCACTAAAAAAAATCAATAAGAAATTGGATACTGGAATCATTTTAATTCGTGGGGCAATGTTTGGGGTAACCAATTTGCTGGTTCGTGGGACGTAATTTTGTGGGTAATTGACAAATAATGGGACAGCATAATATCTATAAAGATTAAAGGAAAATAAACATGTTCGTGGGTTAGGGGACCCACGAATTCCACGAACAGTTGGTCTCCACTAAAATGATGACTATACAGTAATTTGCATGATTTGCAAATCTGTTCGGAAATTGATAATTTGGCAATTGAGACATCGAATTAAGAAGACCTTATGTATTTTTAAATTGTTAACATTTTAGTTAAATTTCAGGAAAGGGAAAAGGTCACTTATCCAGGAGCATCTCACAGTATGTTAGCTCGTCCAAAGTTTGAAAGAGGGAAGTGAATGGTACGGACTGGGCTTAGATGTGGAGGACAAAGGTCAAACGTGGGTCACACACGGGTACATGCGACGGGACAACAACCACTTTCAGGAGAGAAAAAGTGATACTCTTGGTTCTGTTGTTCAAGCCGGGCAACGGATTAGATTTGATGGACTTGGAATTTGCTTTATCTTTCTCGAATTCTCGCAGTCTTATGAACCTGCTGATCTTAAATAATAAAGGTGTAATTAAAGAGCTTACAAATTTCATCAAAGGATGGAGTTCAGATTTATCTATTCTCTACACTTAAGAAATGGAAAACTATGCTGTGTTTGAAGGCAGAGGATTTACATGCAAGACATTGATTTGTGTGTATGAAAATTCTTTTTATGTGAACATATTTGAATTACAATCGACTAAAATTGATCTGGTTTTATAAATTTACCATAGTGCTCAGTAAAAGATTTAGACACAGAGTATGATATCATCGATCAGATCAAAAATGGATTTAAGATCCACTTTATCAGTGTGTACAGACATTAAACACCAAACTGATATTACACGCTGTAATTTGTACTGACAAGACACCAGGAGCCAATCAACACCTTAATATCTACAGAAGTCTCATTCGGTGCCCTCTTGATTACAGGGCAGTCGTAACATGTTCTTGTTCGGTCTGCTACTATCGTGAGAATTTTATGTGACAACTTAGTTTGAGGACAGTAACTCGGTGAAACCATGTTCTTTGGATGACGATGATATGAACATTCCGTAAATCTCACAAGTGAAATGAGTAGCATCGAGAGTGTAACTGAAAGAATCTCTGGAGACTTATCAAATGCACATTGTACTTAACATGTAATCATCAAGGAAATTCCAAACTTGTAATGAGATATCTGGACACTCGTGTTTGATAGACCGTAATGATACCTAAGTCCTTGCAGGATACCAGGTTGGACATAACAAGGGAGGAAAACCATTCAATTTGGAAACAAACCTAACTGAGGAAGAATTTTGATGAATGCGCTTTCAGGCATTAGATAATTTTGTTAATATTACTCCAAATTCTACATCTTCCGACAGGAAAAGACACTCTCATAAGTGCTTTGGTCAAAGTTCAAAGTTCATGAATGTTATCAGAGATTGGAGCATCCAGGTTCAGTTTATGAATGAGTTGATGGAGAGTTCAGGGGAGTAACTCCGAGAAATGATCAGAGCATATTAAAGAGACGGAGTTCTGTTGTTTGCTGGTATAGGATGGCTGGTGAATCAAACCAAGCGTTTTAACTGAACAAGTGTCCCCAAACTCACATTCTAAGAGAAAAACAGAAAGAATAAATGCAACACTAATTATATATTTTCTTACTATTCTTTATGGGAACTCTGTTGGAGAATATACTTGTATGGACATGGACATTTTGTATTCATTAAAAGAGCAGTCTTCTCAATGCAGAGATTGTCACATATCCCTTACAGACAAATATAGAAAGTGTCAATAAAACAACTATTCCTATTTTTGCACAGAATTTCTTTTCTAATCTGTAGAACATAACTTATATGATTTGCTCATTGTATGTGGTCAGCCAATTCGATCTACATTGGCCAGAGATGCTAGCTCAGTTGGTAGACGCACCTGACTAAAGATTGGGACCTGGTTCGAATCCCAG
>CAJDSM010096873.1:0-16985 GCA_903981925.1 Ostrea lurida
CAGTATCTTCGTACTTATCCTCCAGACTTCGGTTCGCGATATCTAATCACAAGCATTTTTGTTATTAGACACAGTTTGTAACTGACTACCTGATTATCCTGGAGGAGTTGGCCACTGAAATGATGTTCAACTGTGCGCATTAGTCCAACATGATTATGGCTGATCAGTAATTGAGAACTTTTGTATTTCTGTGTTCCCCTGGTATTAATGAATCATGTACATAACAGTCCTGCATTGTGGTTGTCAAGCGTGTAATGCCTGTTGTGACACATATTGTGTGGGTATATCATAATTGCTGGTGCAGGTTGCTGTATTGGTTTTGCACACATGAACAGATGCAAGTATGTGTGGGGTTAAATGCTGGGTGTCTGCCATTGTAATATTGAAACTAGGCGATATACCAAAGTAAAATATTTTTTCCATAAATTCTTGACTGACTGATTTTCAAGTAAATGTGTAAAAAAGAATAATGCTAACTCTTCTAGTAGAATTTATTCACAGTCGATTTTTCGACGATTCATTTAGTCAGTCCTCCCAATCATTATTTTTGTTCATGTTTCCTGTGTATATATACATTTGTTGTTGGTTTATAATATTTGTCCTATATAAAAAGGAACAAGGAGTTCAAGAATATGAAATACTGCAAACATCGGGAAAAATAAATTCTGTTTATCAAGATGACAGATATGATAATTGCTTATCGTTTTGATGACATTTCGCAACTTAAGAACATCGGCTGACCGGATAGAAAACACAAGGTCGTTGGATAATCCCATCATATATTCAACACAGGTCGCACGTTCGACCCCGGGCTGGGGTGGGGAAAAATAAGTACCTAGTTGTGAATTATATATGCCTATTTATATTGAATAATTGTTATTCACATGTATGTTTAGATCTAGAATTAATTTTAGGTTGAGTGTTATATTCTAGCATGTATGTTTTGCTTTAATATTAAACATTCTATGATCAATGCATTGAATGATCCGTCTCCTATAAAAAAATATCTTAAACCCTGAACCATGGCGACTGCGTGGGATTGTCCAGCGTGAAAAGAATCAGAAATCTCGATTTCTCAAAACCTCTTACAGTCACATCCAAAATGTACATGTTCTTTTAATTGAGAACAGCAACATGTCGCTTCACACACAATCTTATTTATTTAGATTATTCGAAAGTGATCTTGATTTGTATATCGTTTATGTTTTCTGCGCTTATAATCTCTATGATGTAACGAACAGTGAATCTATCTTGTAAGTCCCCAAACGAACAAAAACAAGAGTTGGGGCACACAAGAGGTGGGATGATGTGCCTAGAGGAATAGTATCCCTGTCGACCGGTCTGTTATCGATATTGTCTGATCCGATTGTTAATCGAACATGTAAATGGGTTAAGATATGCTAATTGAAATATCAAATGAATCAGTCAGGAACGACACCTAAACACCTTTCGAAACTCACTTTACACATCAAACGGTTGGTATCTTTAGCTAAATTATAGTCCTCACGAAAGGTTACGATGTGGTATAAATCGTATTTTTTTACAGTATATGTCTGGTAAAAAATGCATTTTTAACCATAAAAACAATATAATATTATATGTTATTAACGTAAATGCACACTTTGAGTCTTTGATATGAGATAGCATCCGCGTCGTTACGGTGGGCGGGCATTCATATACCGCCAACTGCCTAAACGGCATAATTTTGTATTGTGGTAATCTCCACTATCTTACTTCGCTTGATAAAAACGGCGTATTCGCACTTCCAGCCACGGCAATACTTATCGGTACAACTGTGATTTTGAACACTATATAAAATCAAATATAACGTAGTTTTGCTGATATTCTTCACGAACCGTGTAAAGACATTTTTATCGACAAATATTTTCACACTTAAGATTTTATCACGGATTCAGAACTTTTCTAGATTAATGCCAAAATTAAACATTATAATTAACTAATCTAAAACACATCACAGTTTCAAGTTAAGCCAATTGAAAGCCGTAACTTATTTTGTAATACGCCTGCAATAGTTAGGGGTCCTCGCAGTCAAGTCTTTCGTTTAATGTAGATTCGCGGTTCACGTGGTCACTGTGACGTCATGATGATGTCAATTCTTGAATAGCTGATCGTTGATTATCGTGAACGCTCGAAGTTTAAAACGGTAAATAATCAAGCTCATAGAACAGTGGAGAGAGGATATTATTGCATCGTGAAATACCTTTTAGTAATGAACATTCGATCTTACTATGTTTGAACCTCTGCAGTTCAATAATAACAAAGAAAATACTCCTTACATAGTAGCACGAATTAGCGAAGCCTCTACGTCGCGGTAAACCCACGGTATAATCATGTTTAATTTCAGCATCAGCACGGAGATTTTGTTCATAGAAAGTTTAAACAGCAGATCCGATATTTACCTCTTTGTAGAAACTTAAAATAGTCGATGCTATAAAAAATAAAATAAAAAAAGATATAAATATCGTTTAATTTGTGGGTTCTCAGCAGGCACCGGTGATATACGAATGTTCGATATATAGGTCATAACACAACTTCGTTAATTGTCAAAATGTTTGCAGTGCCGTATTTATTTCTGTCTATAAAACAAATGCGTTAAATTGAATTAAAAATTCATACATTAATGCATGACAGTAAGATGAACAAGGAAGTCGTTTACTGCAAAAGACCCGTGGGAATCAAGAAAGTGCGATAAACTTTTGGTGAAATACTTTAGGCCCTAATAGTCACAGAGATGAAATATTTTTGTGATGTGTTCAGCAAGAGGTAAAATCCAGAATATTTTCACATCGACCGATTTTTCCATGCTTTTCGGTTAATTTGATAAACATAAGATGGTAGACTCATTTGGGTGTAAATACAATAGGCGAAGGTACATCGTGTTAAACGTATCATACTCGTCAATTTGATATGAACATGCAGTCATCAAAATAGGTTTTTTTTTATTTCAAAGAGTGTGAAAAAAAACACTTGCCTTCAGGGGATATTGAAACACTATCAAGTGGCAAGCGTCTTCGTAAAACACAAACGTGCTTGATCAACTTTGGTTGATTTTTAGCACGTGAAACGGCCCCGTGTACCTGCATATGGCTTATAATAACGTGGTTTATGAATATCCGATTTCAAAAAAAAAATGATCGGCTGTTTCAAGATTGCTTTGAAATTAATTATTCCCCATATTCGTACGTTACACATCTCCTACAAAGCTTCTACGTTTCCGTAGTAATTTTCCTTGAGATATTTTTCACGTTTACTAGGTGAAAAGCAAGCGATAATTCCTCCGCGTGAAACACTACTCAATTACCAATTTTCACCCTGGGGAAACGAACTCCCTTTCCCTCAGACGAAAAGGGTGTTGAAAAAAAAAAGCGTATTAAAATAAATGGCCAATGAAAAAGAAGACCCAACCCTGGCATGTTTTCCAAACCGTAATCGAAAAAAAAGTAATCCGTCAGTAGCTAAGAACTGTTGAAAGAAAATCAAAAATTATGACATTGAATGTACAATTTTTCCAACCCAGTGCAAACTTTTAAAGCTATTGAACTTCACAAACGGGTGGGGACAAAGGCCTCCCGTTTGCCAAAAAAATTGTCCATTTCTTCCTCCTGATCGAGTCCTTTGGGGAAGCGGTAAAAAACCTCTTCCCCAGCACGTCTGTACACCCAAATGGCCACAATACTCCAGATATCTGTTTATTATCCTTTCGCTATCTGTTTATAACGGCTCTTTAAACGTGGTATTGATCGCTTTTTCTAACAAAACAAGTGCCTTTCTCGCCTTCCCCATGAAACCTATGACGCTACAGTAATGGCGCGTGAAATCGCAGATAAAAAATAATGCATATTCGGTAATTCAAACTTTGAAAAGCTATATCTTTTGACAATACAGCTTTTTGACACATAAACTTGATGAATGATTTTAAAAGCATCATTTCTTGATATATAAAAAAATAAACGAAATTTTTTAAACACTCGTGATTAAACTCCTTTAAGAATGTTTAGAATGGAAAGAAAAAAAAAACCTGGATGATTCGTAACCGTACTGAAAATAAACGCACGATGAATGTTTACAGAGGTCGTGATTGCATATTGTGGCTGAAACACAGAGAAAAAAATGGCCATCTCCTTACAACAGCAAGATTTGTTATAACGTCAAAATGATCGAAACAATGTGGCCGTTGTAATGAGAGCTGACTGTACTTTATTATTGGCTATGCCTTGGTAATTTATTGTCTACTGTCCGTGGGAAATAATTTTTAGTTACGGTTTGTATAAAACTAGTGAAAACAATTACATTCCATAACGATCATTGGGGTGATTATTTCGATATCGACTATATTCTAATTTTTTTTTCAAAGTAAAAGAAAATCATTTCTTTTTCAATTCTTCAAAGCATATTTTAACTACATGCGTGGTGACTTTGACTTTTGCAATCGTCAACTTTCCTTTCTATGTAGTAAATGTAACACTATCACCTGTTTTTGAATGTGTATGTCTTCTCAGTTATTCGATACGCAAATAACATGCTATGGGTATGAGGCCTTATAAAGCGAGGCCCAACTGCTACCATAAAAAAAAAAAAACCGTTTATAAACGAAATCTCCTTTAAAGTCCAATCATTTCGCAAATTATACGGTCGCTTTTCCGGATCTTTCGTAAAATTCTTGCTTATACGAGTTGTCGTTCGTGCGGGACGGTAAATCCAAGCTTTTGGATGTATAATAAAGAAATGGGAACATATGCGTTACACTATCACGGATGACAACGATTAGCCGACTAACTGAGTACTCAGTGCTTAAAGTGCTAACCGGCTAGATAATTTTTAACTCGATTAAAATCAGGTTATTAATACAGTACCTTACACAAATTTGGTCACGCGAAAAAAAGAGAGGGGGGGGGGGGGTAATGTTCAAAAGGTATGTACATGATGTATAAAAAAGTTGATTCTCTTCAAAATTAAACTGCGATACAATTTACGATGATTATAATTCCTTGTTACAGTGTAGTAAATAGTTCCCTGTTGCATAAGCATGCGGTAAAAAGGACAAGTATATCCTGATAATCTTCCGAGTGATAAGAAATTGCTGCACATGCATGGTTTTCTCATGATTTCAATATAATTTCCAATGATACCATTATGATCTTTGATAAAAAGACAATTAAATATACATGTACATTTCTTTGTTAAGAAATATTGAGGTGTGTGTGTGAGGTACTTACTCTTCTGATACCGACTCTGTCCTTCGCGTTTGTCCGAAGGTCGTGTTTGCCCTAACATTCAATTTTGTATATATAATTTTTGGACTATGATTTACCGTTTAACACATTTTTTACTTCGCCATTTTATATGCATAACATTATTCACAAACCGAATAAAATGATTTACTTATTATGTTTCTTATGACTATGTAAATTTGCAATTTGGTTAATATTCAGGTTCGACAAATGGCTTTACAGAAAGATTTTTGGGGTTTTCGTTATACGTATCAAACACAACCGACAGGACACAGGGTGAGTTGTGTTTCCACGACACAAACTACACAAGAGCCACCATACCCGCCGTCATTGATATCAGTTGTCCAGTTCACGGACGGTACGTCATCTACTACAACGAGAGAGGAGATACCTACCCTAGTGGATACAGTGCATACGCATTTAATGAACTATGTGAGGTAGAGGTATATGGTACGTTGCTGTGATATTCCATCAACAGAAAATTAACATGACGTAGATGTATAACGTTGGAATTACCTGTTGTGAGTAGTTATAAAAAACAACTATTTCATGAATGGAGATTTGAATAATCAAAGAAGTGTATTCCTTTGGTGAAAGGATATTGCCATTTCTGAAAATAATGCACCTTTGTCATGCTTTAAAATGTAAATGCCTAATCCCATATTCATGAAGAATACATTGGAAAATTATGATCTGATCAGGTTGACCATGCCCATGGAAGATATTCTAAACCTTAAAGGGACATGGACACGTTTCGAAATAAAGATATTAAAAGATGTTCTGTCCATTAATAATTCTTACAATGCTTAACTAAGGTATTTGTAATGGTCAGCAAAGAATTCAATTTGTCAGTTTATTGAGTTACAAGTGAGATACAGCATTCACAAGTGTATCAGCTATTATGAAAACAAGGGCTCATATCATGTTCTTGTTAATACATGTTGAATATACTAGTACATGTTTTGTTTAAAACAGTTTTGTTTTCAAATTACAAGTCCATTCTGAACACAATTAAACTATTTCTAGTTTTTTTCACATTTCATTTTGTTTTAAAGATAGTATTTTGCTCTCTTCAGTTAAGCAGCCTAGACTATATATGTGTTATTTTACCTTCCACTCGAGAATATTTCACTCATATGGGGAATCTTATATGTAAGAGAAAACATGAAAACCCCATTTCTCATAATAAAGAAATGTGTTGAACATTCAAATCACTGCGGACCATTATAGGGACATGGACACGTTTTGAGCTAAAATGTTTAGATTTTAGATTTTCATTTTTAATGTTTACAATCCTCACTTATGGTATTTCTAATGATCAGCAAAAATTGAACGTTATTTGTTGAGTTTCAAGTGAGAGACGCCACTTTTAACCCCTAATTCCTTTGGTATGTAACAAGCTCCTAGCTTTATCACGATGAATATAGAAAAGTAACATTTGCATATTTTTTTGGCTCTAATGTGTCCATGGTCGTTTAAACAATAACTATATATTAATCCTTTAGCGTCTTCTATAGGTATGGAATATTCCAGAATGTTCTTATTTCAATCTAGTTGAAAGATGTTAAGTGATATACATGTATGTAGCTTCCCTTCTTTCAGTACGTTTGAATCCCCACATAATATTTCGTGAAATTGTATGGTTTGATATATAAGATACCTCAGAAGATTTAGATACGCAATAATTGACATACATTTTTCACAGCTTAATCATTAATATTTCGTGTAGGATGTCCCATTCCAGGATTTTACGGAGTAAATTGCAACATCCCGTGTCCAGATAATTGTAACAGTACATATTGTCACATAGAGACGGGGGCGTGTCAGGGATGTAAACCTGGATACAATGGTCATCAATGTCAACTAGGTATATTGTTTATTTTGTTAAGTCAAATACATCGGTTATTGTTCCCTTTGTATGTACAGCGGGATACAAAGAACTTATTTACATTATTAAAAACAAACACTGTGTTCTGGATGTCTGAAAATGATGAAATACAGGTTGTTTTTTTAATTAAACAGAATGTGACAACAGGAAGTACGGTGAAGGATGTCAGGAGGAGTGTGGGAATTGTGCAGGTCTAGCACAGTGTCACCACATTAACGGGACGTGTTTAAATGGATGTGAACCCGGACTCAAATCAGGAACCTGCAAAGACAGTATGTATATATCGTTGAACATAAAGTAAAGTAAACTTTAATTAAAGTCGGTACTATATACATATAACTTGTCAACACAATCTCTGTAGAGCTTTCATCCGATTATATTATATATGTATACAATAACAAAAGAGAACAAAATAAAACATTCATGGAAGAATATACAGATAAAGATAAAAAAGCTCAAGATTTAGAGGAAGAATACAATACAAAACAGCAGTGGTGAATGCCGTTATCTTTATAATTTATGTCTTTCTATAATCACATATAATTACCTCTGACAACCTCTTTCCAATATAGCCACATGAAATACCATATTTACAGAGGACTACTAAACAATTAAGTATATCTATGTATTAATTGGAGTTTGCTTTTCACTGCGAATGTTAGGCAGGTTATAAACAATTAGATAAGGTGATAAATTATTGAAAACTAATATATTGCATTTACGAAAAGTTGTCTTGGTGTGCACATGTATACCTTTTTAAAAGATGTCTTTACCCCCACCCTCCCCAGATCAAATTTAACACATGGTTAAATTGTAAATCTTTAATCAAGATAGAGTTTTACAGTTATTTATTTGATAATTGCTTATTTTTGTAGGTTTAGTTTCTATAAAACATTTTTTGTTGAAATTTTGCTGTTGAAAGATTTAATGAGTAGGACTTTTATTTATGAAACTATAATAGTGCCCAAGGTACCTCTGCATGGTAACTTTTAACGGTTCACCATATTATGCGATCTAATAACATCACAATTACATAGCCCACTCTTGTTACGGCTGTAGGCAATATTTCGAAATTGTATAAAAATTATTTATTTATACTTGTAATTAATCTACAATTCTGAGCCAAATAAAATATATTCAATATCTAACACTTTCTTATTAAAATTAACATAATGAGTAAGTTTTGTGTTCTGTCACCTAACTGCCATGACTATATGTTGTCTCAGATCGCCTGAAAGTCACCATTATATCGTTGATCATTCACCGATAACAGATCCGAGACCTAAACATCCGTCACCATTTAAGCAAAAACCGTTAGAATTACACTAAACGCAATAATCCGAAATTACATTCCTCAATTTTAAAAAGTTCAATAAACAAACAGAAAAAACCCACAAAACCAAAAACAAAAAAAAACAAAAAACAAAACCAAAACACAAAAAACCAATTCATTTGAAAATTAAAACCTTGCATCAATGCAATATACTTATTTAAAATGCATTTTCAAGAATTAGTTTCGTCAATGTTATTCATGAGTGGAATTAAGTTAAGCCACGAAGCTTTAACATGCAATTGACGCTTTTTGATATTGCTAAGAAATCATGTCACATAATGAGCCCGACATGTCCAACATTGTACTTTCATGTTTAATGCTCGAAACCTGGCTGAAGAAAGAACCGTTGAAAACACATGTTTTGCTATAAGAATAGAAAAACACGGCCACTAGGTAACATACATATACGTAAGTAACGGTAAATCATTAGCATTTGCCATTCAGCAACGATATTGTAAGAAAAAAACACATTGTCCAATTCATGCACGTACCATTCACCATAAGATTGTTACATATTGTTTGACCGTATACATCCAAACATGAAATTCTGCATTGTTCACGAAATATTGCATGCAGGTGATCCAAATCAGCAGACGATTATGACAAAACGGTTTTGTGTTTTTGAAAATTTCAGTGAAGTAAAACAAATTTTGGCATTAGCCTGATGAATAGACAAGGTCAAAACGTTCTCGAGCCGAAAACTCTCAATGATACCCTTCAAAGGACATACTCTATATTATACACTCTCTTCCGAAGACCCAAAAAAGTAGCTGACTTACTCAATCGCTTTGTGATATTTCTGATACACTAATATTTGTTGTGGATTTCGACTACGTAATTGTGGGAATACATATATACAAACTTATTAGACTCCGCAAGAGCTTGTTCTGCGGATATCATTTTTAACAAAACAGTCAACTTACGAACAAACAGCTCTGTGGTTGCAGGGGTTTTCCAACAGCCAATTTTTAAAGGCTAGCTATCTCGCAAAGTATATGGTTTTATAACGATTTAAGTTTGCCAGTGTGACCTGTCATTGGACAAAATGTGTGCTGGCATGTTTCAATAGCAATTGTTAGACTTATTTTTACATTCATATGAAGCAGAATTTGTTCCAGAAACTGTTACGGGATAAAACAAAAAAACTTGCCGTGTCCTTCAACCTTACTTATAGGTTATATAGACGATGTCTTATCAATTAACAATCATAAATTTTCACAATTATGTCCATTTTGATATAATCCTGACGAAACTTGAAATAAAGGACACCACAGATCTGACAGATGTGCTTCATATTTGGATATTTTACTTATATTGACTCTAATGGCAGACATGACAACTACATAATATGATAAACGTGATGACTTTGACTTGCAATTGTCAACTTTCCTTTTTTGTGTAGTAATGACCACTATCACTGCTTATGGTGTGTATGTCTCGTCAGTTGATTCGATACGCAAGAGCATGCCAATGCGTAATGATGATTTTTTAAAGCGAGCCAACTACTAACCAAAAGTTTTTTGGGAATTGTTTTTTTGGCAGGGTTATACGAATCTCGTTTCAAAGTCATCCATTTTCGCAAATTCTACGGTCGCTATAATGACCTTGTTTGTCGATTACAAGTATCACTAAGTATATGTTGACATGATTTGTTTCATACCATTTTGTTAGACTGTCATTTTCATACTATATTTGACAGATCGGGTAAACCCGTTTACTTTGTTTCGACACAGCGCTCGCGGCGGGTGTGACCGGGTTCCAGCAGAGGATGCTTATTCCTCCATGGTACCTGCTCCTGCCTTCGCTTTCGTCGAAGGTCCGTGTTGCCCAAACTCGGTTTTGTAATGTGTTTTTTGGACTTATGATTACGTTTCATATTTGGTTTACTTCGCCATTTTTATTTTTCACATACGATTTGACTAATGCTACTCCTGTTTACCTGATCAAGACATGAACTCACGTTGAGTGTAACCGGTTTAACAGGAGATCCTTCTCCTCCTAGGCCATTATCAAACATTTTGTTGAATCCATCGGTTCGTGCTTGTCCGAACTCCTTTTTTTAATTATATTTGAGAATCTTGCGATATCGATCATTGTTCGTTATTTTACCTTACATATATAAGATTATAAATGTTAGGGGATGTCACGACTACTCGACTATTGCGCTCGTTCGTACCGATCATCTATTAGGATTTGTTGATGTCGAGTACTCGTTAAAAATCCTTTTTTCCGGTAAAGTTTATAAACTTCTAGACAACACTATCGCTTTTGTGAGTAAAATCATGTAAAGTTATAACTAAACGTATTTTTTTAAGTCGTTCAAGTTCAAATCCATTATGATGAGCATAAATATTGGTCGGTGAACATGCCTCCTACATACACAGTTGTGGCATGTTTTAAACGATGCGTACATTGTAATGATAATTGCACTTGCATTCGCTGTTCTCTGTTCTTTATCTTTGCCTTTTGATTATATCGATTTCTTCATAGGGGCGAATTTTGTTTTAGAATGAGTAAAAAAGGCGCAAGTTAACATTGTGTTCAAACGTAATCATATCAAAAAAACTATTCACCAAATCGAGTAATAGGGTAAAGAGCAACACGGACCTCGACAAAAGCGAAGGCAGGATCAGGTGCCATGGAGGAGTAAGCATCCTCTGCTGACCGGTCACCCCTACCGTGACCTTAGTCGAAATAAAAGTAAACGGGATTACCGTAGTCAAATCTAGTAGGAAATTGACAGTCTAACAAAGGGTATGAAACAAATCAGTCACATATGATTAGTGATATATTTGGTAATCGCAAAACAAGGTCATTATAGCGACGTAGAATTTGCAAAATGATGACTTTAAACGAAGATTCGTCGACTGGTAGACTGTTGTTTTAGATAGTTCAATGATTTTAACTTTGATTTTCGGACTGTTGTAAATCTGAAAGGAATATTTAACATAATAATATATATTAATATTGCGGGGTAATTGTGAGTTATCAAATGAGGGGACATTGGTGTTTCTCTATTTTCTTGGATTCCCGATTTTAGAGAGTTTCAACAGCCTCTTGTCATTGGACATGGTTTAGCTTTTTATTAGCAAATCATCTATTTCTTTCTGGATAGTTTATCTATAGGTAAATGTTTAATAAATATAGACGTGTAATTCCTTCTGAATCTTGAATTATGGTGGGTAAACCGTCGCGACGTGGGTTAAAACGGTCTATTGTGATTCACATATAGGGTTGACAAGAATTGAATAGATCATGTTAAGATTCCGCAGTACTCTTTACGAGGGTGAACCTTTTATATGTCATCGTCCAGCAAAAAAAAAAAAAAAAAAATGGCCGCGAGTTGCCAACGATTTTCATTTTTATCAATTTTTAAAAATATTAACAACTGTTACAACTCAGCTGTCAGTGGAAAAGAAAAATAGTAAACTATACACTGGCGTTTGATGTAGGTTGCTCTGCTAATTTCAAAATGAGGTAGAAATATCCGATTTCTTGATTTTTTTTTTTTTCATTCATAACTAAAATAGGTTCATTGAGAGTACAAGTGGTTTCTTCCGAGAAAGATGTTTTTCTATCAGGGGAAAACCTCAGTTTATCAAACATTGTTATGCACCCATTCTTCATAACAACAATGAGTAGAAATACGTTTCTGATTTGTTTACATTTATTTAACTAACTAAAATGGAGTTCATTGGGAAGTGCAGTGGTTTTCTTCCGAGAAAAATGTCTTGTATCCAAGGGAAAAAACCTTCAGTTTATCAACCTTGTTTTATTAGCCATTTTTATACAACATGAAAAACAGTCACATTGTCTTTGCAATGTAGTATTCATCCGATAGCTAGTTTTGTATAGAAAAAGGACTGTGCGAAACGCAGGGCATTATGGGGTAGTATGGTTTTTTAAACTGTGGCTATTTGTCGACGTATTCTGCGAAAAGAGAGTTTCTAAACCCCGTAATGTGTAACCCGACACAGTTTACCCCAAGATTGATCAGAGATATGAATTATCTAGTGCGGAAAAACTGATAAATTATGAAATTTATTCTATTCCAGGGGCATAACGCAGTGAAAATTAATGGATCAAAAAACCAAACTCGCATGATCTGTAACTTTCGTATGGCAGCATGTAAGAAATATCTAATGAATCATCTGCAACAGTGAGAAAAAAAGTGCGGAAACTGATAAATTATGAAATTTTTCTATGTCCAAGGGCCTAACTGCAGTGAAAAATGAATTGGATCGAAACAAATCGAACTTATCTGTACTTGGTATGGCAAAGCAATGAACTAAATATCAATGAATATCTGCGAACGCAGTAAAGAAATAAAGTCTGGCAAAACAACGTGGACGGAATGGGGATGTCAGGACAGACAGACAGACAAACATGAAGACACGACACAAAAGAAGAAAGCTATAGTCGCCCCCGGTTAAAACCGGTAGGGGATAAACAATAGGAGACTGATCAGTAATGTTTGTTTTATCGTAGAGGACTCCTGGAAGAATAAACGCTGATCCCACTGATTCTTTTTTGATTTTAGTGTCGTTCGATCGACACTCGTTTCAGAACTTTAAGTATTTGATTGTAGTGAAGATATAGTTGTACGCCCCGTAGCCATCCCCCTTTTAAGTAATACTTTCTAAGGATATCTAAAATTCCTATCCTATACGGGGTTTTTTTTTGTATGTATGTAGGTAGGTAGGTTGGTAGATTGGTCTGTAGGTATCATCGATTGTCGATCGATTGATCATCAATCGATAGTTTATATTACATGTAGTTTGAATTACGTTCGATGTTTTTTTTTAAAAATTTCAGCATGTAACAATCGGGAAATATGGTCCAGGGTTGCCGGTCCTTGATTGTGGGAGCTTGCCTGACATTTTAGAACAGTGTCACCACGTGTTGGAACGTGTTTAAAGGGAATGTGATCCAGGATTCAAGGGTGGATTATCAAGGAAGGTATGTATTTCATACCACCCTCAGTAACGGTATATTTTTATTCCCGATGCCATTGAAACCTAATTACAGTCCTGTCATAAATTCTAAAGTAATGTTCATGAAAAACTGCTTATGATAATGTGTTGTTGTATACTTCAATATGTAGATCTATAGGCGTTAAATGTTATCAGTCCGGAGTTAAACCATATTGACAAAAACAATGGATTTGGTTGTTGATTAATGAATCCATTCGTTCTGACGGACAGTTGGGCAGTGGAGAGGGGTGTGTTGTGTTCTTGATAACTTGAATTCTAGGAAGTAAATAACTTGCAAGCTACATGTTAATGGTTTTGTATATTCTATGATAAAAAGAGTATAGTGTCTTATAAGTTTGTTGTATAAAACAATCAATTCCTGTTTGACTAATTGGCTGATTTGCTCTGAATATCGGCAAAAGATTGGTAAATAATAGTTTAACCCTTTATTAACTAAACATATTTAATGGTAATTTCTTTCCGGGGCTAAGTTCACAATTCCACCGAAAATTGTAACTGATGGACTAAGAACATTATCAAAAACGCTGCAATTAACATCTAAATAAATTTTTAAAATTGGAGAGAGGAAAGAAAAAATGAAAAAAATTTTGAAGAAATGGTCAATTATAGAAAAAAAATACATTAATTGGGGAAAACGTTTCAATGGGAATGGTGATAGGGTAACATTAATGGCAATTATAATTCATGCCGAGAGCATAAAACAACGAAGATTTAAATTGAAGGTGTGATTTTTTTAAAAAATTATTTTTTTTTTATAAAAAATGAAAAATTCACCTTGTGTTTTTTGTCCCTTTGTAGCCTCCACCTGGGAACGGGAAGTGTCAAGTGAAAGCTTTTCCCGATCGCCTTTTGTCCGCCGACAGGGGTGTATGTTCCGTCCATTGTCCTCTGTCTATTCTGTCACTTTTCACGACATTGGTGCTTCTTGCACTTCGCTTCTTTTTTGTTCTCTCTTTGCTTTTTTTTTCCTAGAATCTACTAGGCCAAATTAAACCAGATTTGGTACAAATCATCCTTGGGTAAAGGGGATTCAATTTTGATTCAAATAAAAGACTAGGCCCAATCAATCAATTTGGCATAGCAAAAACTAGGTGGTGTCATTAAAAATCTTTCAATGATTCAACTGGGCCAGAAAAGCTTAAGTGTATGTGACAAGCTTCCTCAAAGCATCGGGGAGAGCGGACCCACAATGGGGGATCAAGTTTACATAGAATATATAAGAAAACCTTTAGAAATCTGTTCATCAACGAATCACTGGACAATAATAGTGGATATTTACCTGAGATGCTTCCAATAATAAAGATTTAGATGCATGTTTGTTCCAGTAAGAGATCAAAATTATACGTGGTGAATAAGGGTACGTTTTCTTCTCCCAGAACCATTGTTTGTGTCCGATTGTAACCAAACTTACGTGAAAGATCCTGATAGAGTTTAAATCTAAGTTTGTTCAAATGGTGATTCACAGGGTTAGGATTGATCAACAATAGGGGTCCAAAATTTGATGTAGGTTGCATAAAGTTAAAACAAACAAGCTGTAATTGAAAACCGGGGCAAATATTTTGTAAAAATAGAACAACAAATCAGACGTGACATATTTGTGCTTGAGACTGTAATTTCATTGAATCAGAGTTTGATTTCAAACAATAAACGCGTCAAATCAGGCAAAAACAAATGGTCGATTCATGATATTACTGGCACTTCTTCACTATTTCTTGTTCGTCATCTCCGACGCAATGACCTGCGAGGTCACCAGTTCGGAATAATCGCGGAGCAGAAACACGTGTTTACAACACGTTGTCGATTTACAGCCCCATTTGCAAAGAAATTATAATTCAAAAGTTTATTTGAGTGGCACTTTGCGTAATAATTAGCTTTGTTTACACAATATATGTACTTTCTATCAATCATGACACAAGATTGCAGTATTTCAAACGCAAACGATAGGTTATATTTACTCACGCTGCGAATTCTATCTCTGTATGACTTGAACGTCAGCAACCTATTAATCGTCTTCCATGTCCATGGCGGTCTTGAGGGCTATGGGAAGGATTATTCGAACGCTCATTCCAAGCATATACTTCTCAATCAATATTCCTAAATGTTTATTTTTGAAAAAAAAAATCAACCAGATCTTAATTATTAGTCCCCTACCGGTTCGTGAACCGGAGGGGAACTATAGGCTTTCTTATTCTTCTTTTGTGTCTATCTGTCTTTCATGTCTGTCTTGCTCTGTCCCCAATTCTGTCCCCGTTGGTTTTCAGACTTTTATTCTCAACTGCTTGCGATATTCATTTGGAATATTTAAACATTTTGTTTTTAGCGACCATTGGCTTTGGCATAACCACTTCAAGATCAAGTTCGAGTTTGATTTGGTATTTCATTTTTTTTTCCTTTTTTCACTTGTGAGTTATGGCCCCCCCCTTGTGGCATGAGGACTTAGAAAATTTCACAATTATCAGTTTTTTTTTCCGCACTTTTTTCCTCACTGTTTTTTCAATAAATATTAATAGAAATTGTAAGAAATTTATGATGAGCATAGATATGGTCGGTGAAACCAAGCCTACTACATACACGTTTTGTGCATGTTTTTAAACATGTACATTATGAGATTGAACTTGCATTCGTATGTTGTTTTGTTTTGCTTTACCTTTGCTTTTGATATATATATATTTCTTCATGAGATAAATCTTTGGTTTTAGATGAGTGGGCAGAACGTCGACATGTAAGACAGTGTTGTTTAGATTAGTTCAATGAGTTTTACTTTGATTTTTTGGACTGTTTTTAACATCTGAAAGGAATGTTTCAACATAATTATATATTAATATTGCGGGTATTGTGAGTTACAATGAGGGGACATTGGTGTTTCTCTATTTTGTCTTGGATTCACGATTTTAGAGAGTTTCAACAAACTTGTCAATTGGAATAGGTTTAGCCTTTTTATAGCATCATCTAATTTAATTCTTAGAATATTATCTCATAAGGTAAAATGTTTTTAATAAATATAGACGTGTATTCCTTCTGAAAAAATTCTTGAATTATGGGTGGTAAAACACGTCCCTGGCGTTGTTTAAACGTCTGTTGTGATTAACATATAAGGGGTTGACAAGATTGAATAGATCATGAACAAAATTCCGCATACTCTTTTACGAGGTTCAACTTTTATATATCATCGTCCTCAGCAAAAAACAAAAAAATGGCGCATAGCTGAGTTCCAACCGATTTTCATTTTGTCATTCTTTAAATATTACAAAACTGTTTTACACTAACTCGCTGTCAGTGGAAAAGAAAAAAAAATAGTAACTTGTACACTGCGATCTGATGTAGCGATTTGCTCTGCTAATTTTCAAAATGAAAAAAAACAAGAAAAAAAAAAAAAAAGGAGAAATATCCGATTTCTGATTGTTTTTTATTACTAACTAAAATAGAGTTTCATTGAAGAAATGTGCAGTTGTTTCTTCCGAGAAAAAATGTTTTTATCCAAACCAACGGGGGAAAACGCTAGTTTTTATCAACATTGT
>CAJDSM010096903.1:0-10230 GCA_903981925.1 Ostrea lurida
TGGGTACTGTGGGGATATTATTTACTAAACTTATTGATAGAAGGGATAGTTCTTTTCAAACTTCCGGTTCTGGATAGATTTTTGGGGAAAGAGTGAAATTAAGATTTTGAATTCGTTGATAGTAGTAGATGATGTTTAAACGTTATGATGGTCCGAACGGTTTCAATGGGACATCTTGTAAAAATCGCTGACATTATGAAAATTGATTTTTTAAAATTTATCCATAATATTATTTTCACATATGAAAAAAGTGTTTAAAATTAGAGAGATATGAACTGAATCAAATATATAGCGCCCGAGGTGTGTGATTCTTAGAAGTATGAAAGGATTTGTTTCACTGTTCATTTTTCAAATGTAAAGAACTGAATGATTTCACGCAATAATTTTGGTTATACTATTCACCTTTGGAATCTATTTCTTAAAAGATGTGTGTGTTGATAACAGCGTTTTAAATTCTTTGAATTTTGAAGAGATTGTTTTTCCTGGCTTACAAAGGAAAAAAGCTTCAGGGCATGTTAATTCTTTCTTTTTGTTAATTTTTTTTTCTTTCATATGCAGATTTTTCTAGTATTTGATTAAAAGAGGGCAAATATGTCTTCTATAGTGGTGTAAAGTCAACTTGAGGTATTGTACAATGCACTGTGTAATTACACTTTGAGAAGACTTATGTGTCCGTACGATATTTTCATTCGTTGAGGATGTACTATTGAATAGTGTAAGCAAAATTGCATTGTATTTCATAATAAAGTTTTGTTTATAGAAATCATTATTCTGAAGAAACAGAGGTTGGGTACTTTTATTTATTTTTTTAAAAAATATGTAGCATGAATGTACTGTTTTAATGATCGTTGTGAGTGGGGAATTGAAAACTTAATGGGTTGTAGTTGTCCAGATGCTCTAAGATGAATTAAATTTAAATAGATAGTATAAAAAAACGCATGGTTTTTTTTGGTAAACCGCAGGATCCTGGGTTTCGAATGCCGAGCGAGGACTTGTATGTTCATATTTAATGCAAGAAATTTTTTAAAATCATGTTTTTTGTATTCAAATTTACATATTTTCAACCTTTTTCGCATGGTATAATAATTACAATATATATATTAATCATAATCTTTCATTAATTAAATTCAATATCGTGCTGTTTTTTGAAGAAACTTTCAGGATGTGGGAGTGGGCGGCCACCTTAAGGACCCTACTTATTTAACATAACGATTTTTTAGACACTAAGAGAAAGTATAACATCAGGATGTAAGGTTTTAAATTAAATTAAGTTTATCTAAGTTTTAGTGATTTTTGATAGCTCAACCATGAGACCCGAGTAGGGGCTCAAGTGAGCTTGGTTTCTGATCAAATATTGGTCCGATTTTTGTCGTCGTACGTCGTCGTTGTCGTAACTTTTCACATTTTCTCTTTGTTCTCCAGAAAAACCCTGGACCAAAATTCAACCAAATACTTTAATACACATCATCCTTTTGAGTAAAGGGGGCTTCAAGTTTGTGTTTCACATGAGACCAGGGCTCCCTTTCAAAGGAGAGATAATCACGAGGAATGCATAAAATAATATTGTGGTATGGGGTGTCATTATTAAAATCTTCTTCTCAAGATTTTGATTAATGATTTGATTATTTTGTTTTACGTCCCACTCGGAGGAAGTATTTCACTCATATAGAGACGTCACCATTACCGGTTGGCAAGGGCTGCAAATTTTAGGGACTCGTGTTCGGCACTTTCAGGGCCTTGTTTGAGCAGGGAAGGGATTCTTTTTTTCGTGTCCAACCTGCTGTGACACGGGGCCTGGTTTCATCGATCCGAATGACCGCCCCATTCAGTCGCCTCTTGCGACACGCAATGGGATGCTGAGGGACCCTATTCTAACCCGGCCCCCAGGGATTCTTCTTAAGAAGCACACTGGGCCAGGATAGCTGAGATTATTATATGGAAAGCTTCGCGTGATATAAAGGAGGACTTTCCCAAGTTTTGTTCACTATTTGACCCCGGAGGTTACCAATGGGCCACAGGATAGTGGGATCAAAGTTTTTACCATATTGATTATTATAGGGGAAAATCTTTAAATATCTTCTTTCTCAAGAACCCACTGGGCCAAGGAAAAGCTGAGATTTATATGGGAAGCTTCCTGATTATATTGTGAGATTCAATTTGCTTCAAATCATGACCCCCTGGGGGATACGATGAGTGGGGTCACTAAAAGTGGATCAAAGTTTCTACATAATGATTATATAATAGGAAAAATCTTTAAAAATCTTCTCAAGGAACCACCTAGGCCAGAAAGCTGAAATTTTATTGGCCGCTTTCTGATATTATAGATATTCAAGGTTTATTTCAAATCATGACCCCCGGGCGGTTACGATGTGGGTCACAATAGGGGATCAAATTTTACATATTGGATTTGTATAGGGTAGATCTTTTAAAAATGTCTTCTGTCTCAAGAAACCAGCTGGGCTTATAAAAGTTAGAATTATATCGACAGCTTTCCTGATTATAGATGGATATTCAAGGTTGTGCAAATTATGACCACCGGAGTACGAGTAGGGGGCCCAATAGGGGATCAAAAGTTTTACACATGATTACATAGGGGAAATATTTAAAGGTCTATCTTCGGAATAATGCAACGCAAGGAAGCTGATAAATTTAGGTTAATTGACAGCTTGGACTAGAAATATAGAGGAGATCAAGTTTGTTCAAAATCCTGACCCCCGGACGCTACCGGGTGGGGCGCCCAATAGGGGATCTAAATTTTTAACACATGAGATAATTAGTAGGGTAGAATCTTATAAATAGGTCTTTCTTCTCAAAGAACCACTGACCAAGAGAAAGCTGAAAATTTTATGAAGCTTCCTGATAGTGGAAAGATTACAAGATTGATAGTAAACATCAATGGTGACCAGAGGGGTGATGGGTGAGGCCACATTAGGGGATGAAAGTTTTTACATTTAGGAGGGTATATATTTAAAATCTTCCTCATAAGACCATAAAACAATCATTTACCTTAAAGCTTCCCTGCATATAAGAGTGGCGAGGGCCAAGGGTTCAACTTAGTGGTGAGCTATGTGGTCCATGGGCCTTCTTTGTTAGATATGGTATAGGGTTATTTATCTCCAGAAAAATCATGTTTCAAAGATTGAAACGAATAATTCACCATTGCTATATCGCACTTAAAATAAACCAGATTTTGCAAAATAAAGGAGTTCAGTTAACTGGTTAATCTTTACCTTACTGACGTGTTTACAGAAGTTGCTTGAACTGATTATAATTTAGGCAACCCACAATATTACTGAATATTTCAATTTTAGGATATTAAGGGCAGATAATTCTAATTACTTTAAAATTACTGGCTCTTTTTTTGTGCAGTGTAGAGGAGGGTCCTGTAAATGAGCTAAATAATTGTCCGCTTGGTCGTTTTTTAGGTTTTATATACATTCTCGTCGAATTGTTCAATTTATTTTTTTGCTACATTATACTTTAATTTCCATCTGATATTAGATCACGTTCTATAACACACACACACACAGCACACACGGCACGGACACACACACACACCCACACACACACACACAACACACCACACACACACACAACACACACACACACCATCACACACACTACGACTACACACAATACTTAACACACAAGCGACACACACACACACACACACACACAGGGGTGGATACAGGATTTGAAGTTAGAGAGGGTGCGATCAGGGTGTCGGCTTGAGGCCCCCATTTGGTCCAGGGCATATCCATGTTGGGGGGACAGAGGACGAAGCTCCCGAATGCTCTTGAAATTAAGATTTTATAGGGCTTGAAATATGTTAACTTTTCTTTGTAGCATTTTCAAAACTCTCTGACATTTTTTGTTCAGGTAAAATTAACTAAATGACACAAACGTTATTTAAAGGGGTTTTAAGGGAAAATAAAAGTTCTCCCAATAAAAGTAACAACAAATCAAAATATTTTGTCGTTTATTTCTCCGAGACTCCAAAAAATATTAAAATGGCAAATGCACACACGTGCGCATATGTGCATAAATACTTTAAAAATAGTGTATGGTGACATTACAAATTTTACAACTTTGCGGAAACATAAATTTGTGATTTCAATAAAATTTCCACATTCAGTAACCGATTCAAGTTCGTTATGGGGCGATGAGCATATTTCAAAATAAACATAAAATCACTCTCGCTAAATTATAACTTTGTTTCCTTCACTGTTTTCGAATATGGATTTAAATTGATATTCTAGTAAATCTAAACGTGAGTTTTGCAGCCTTTATGGGAGTGTCATGATGGTGGGGGGGGGGGGGGGGGGGGGGGTTACACTTCAGCTTTTATAAAGGTTTCCATGGCAAATCCCCGGCCTAATAGTTCATTGATCTCTTCTATGGCAAATGATAAATTCTTCAAAGAATCCATTGGGACGGCTTATGGTAACCCAGTGATTATAGCGTTTGCTTCGCAACGAGAAGGTCATGAATTCGGGCCCACTCATGGCATGGACTCGTCAAACCTAAGGACATGACCTCAGAAACGGAAACCCTGAGCACTTTATTGAGACCTCACTGGTACGGCCCTGAGCGCTAAGCATAGGTCTATAAATTCTGGCACTTCACCTACGACAAATATTGAAAAATTATCGACGGGACGTCAAACAAACACATCATTTCACCTCTCTCATAGTCTGTGGAAGCGCCACTAAATCTTTTTACCAATTCTCGCCACTCCTGTCTGTTACAAAAATAAGGAGCCCACGGATTTCTTAAACAGGTACGATTACAAGTAGAGACGATTTTGAAAATTGGATAACTTTGGGTAGGTTTTGCCACCACTCCTAAAGCCGAAGATGTGCTAGAGTCATATGGTTTACCATCTATGTTTCACTTGTCATAACGATACTAAGGGTAGTTATCAAGTAGAAGTTTAAAATGTTCAATTTGTTAAGGTGGGATGCTACACCAGGAGAAAATCAATGTAGATAAGAAGTAGAGCATATTCTAAACAATATAATTTTTAAATCAGAGATATTCACATTCACTCTATTTCGACAAAAAATCAGTTTAAGTAGAAAGTAATTGGGGAAAAAAATAAAAATCCCTGCTGGATTTGAACCCTCAACCTACAGTTCAGTAGTCAACGTGCTAACTTACTGTTCTACTCAGCTAGGCATTTAATTTTAAAATGAAATAACGAAGAACCCTCATATTGATATTTTCATTCATGGTTCAAAAGGAAGTCAGCCACTTTGACAGTGTAGTAGAGTACTACATTATTAAGCAATATAATCAACTCTTCTGACTGGAACGATAGTCTGTTACCATTTTGTATGACTTCAAAATTTTTCTCTGTCCGTTGGTTTGGCTAATAGATACTATTATCCATGCATCGAGGCTCGAAAGCTTAATTTCAATGGAGTCCTTTTATTACAAGGCCGTTGGCTCTAAGAGGTCATTGCAATTGTGTGGGAGGAAAGCGGGATGCGCGGGGGAGACCAACGTTTCGGAGCGGGTGACCACCATGCTCTCTCACATTGCATTGTTTTCTGATCACGGGGATTGAACTCGGGTTCCAGCAGCGCCATCTCATGACTTAGTCACAAATGAGCGACCCCCGCACGAGAATGGCGATCTGGGGCGCGAAATTAAAATCTCCATTGTGGCACGATAATCACGGCGCCCGCCCACGAGATCACACTAATTACTGCCCCTGTATCACAGTCTTTGATCAAGTCGGCGACGGCTGGTGGCAGAAATGTCACCCGTTTCGCGCGAGGTTGCTACAGTACGTATGTCGCAGTGGCGGGAGACTCTTACCACAGCAGTTACTCCCATATCACGCCGACGATCTGCCATACTTAGGCAGTACAATTCCAATTGAACGGCACTAGCCTCTCACTGGAGAGGCGTGAGACGCGTTCAGAACCCGTACAAGATCTTGCTTTTCCAGCGGGACCGTGAAGATGGCACCTCTAACCGTAATGTTGTGCGAGTGTGGTGCTGCAGTTGGGTGACTTTCGTGCCAGACTGGTACTGCCGCCGTGATCCCGAAAAATATTTGAACAAAGGTTAAACCGATCGCAGCCCTCGCAAACCTCGAATTTTCCGTGCCACTGTACATGGTGCGGGACTCGCAGAATCGCGCGGGAGTGGTGTTAAGCCCACGAAAAATCAGTAGACCGGTGGTACGGGGATTGTAGCCTATTTGTGACACGCGCGAGTTCTCCCCATTTCCGAGGGGCCACGAAATTGGCACGGCTGACCGTAATGTTGTCGGGAGTGTGTGTTGCATTTGGTGAAATTTCGCGCAATGCTGGTACTGCCCGCCCTCCCCCCCCCCCCCCCCCCCCCACAAGCACACCACCTGTCACCGCGATTATATTCAGCACCCGATCCCCGAAACTAATATCTCAGAAAATGTTCAATTCGATCAGCCTCGCAACCCCGAAGATATTCCGTGCCACTTGTGGTGCAGAAGAAGTCAAAAAGTTCAAATGAACCACGGAAAAATCCGATAGTAGGTCGGTGTAACGACCCACGTATTATACCTATTTATGAAATGGCGATTCAAGCCAACCTGAGGCACCGGATAATGTAATTGAGAAGTATTTGGCGACTTTTTATCTTAGACCCAATTCAGACCCATATTTTTAGCCCATCAGTCAACGTAAACCTGACCCTCCCCTTTTTATAATGTCCTAATATTCAATTTTGAGGAAAACTATAGAGAATTTACTTACCCTCAAGGACATCAATCTTCCTTGTATTCCTGCGTGGTACAGCATGTTCATTGGCAACATATGTATGAAAGCTGCAAGGACAACTGACCCATCCTATAAAAGATTGTACATAATCCTTGAAACTTATAATTTGAATACTATACAACCTCAATACCATATATATCAATATTTTGTTAAAAAATATAGACATATTCTGTTCTGTTGAAGCACAGTTATGGACACACAACTTGGAGGGCCCTTAGGGTTCCGAGTCGACCCGCCATTTGACATTTTGTTTATATCTTAGAAAAAATTATTGGATCGCCAACCCGTCTATCATAATATCTTTCTTTCTACATAAAGACATTATGAAAAGAATGATATGAAAGAAGATATCATGGCCTATGTCTGACCCCCTCGTCTTATCGCTATGTATAGGCTCATCTCTGTCTAATGTTTTTAGTATGAATATTCTATTTTGCGGTATGTGGAATGAATACAATTGTTAAGTGTGGTTCGCATAACCTTGCTGTACTTTAACCATTGTAAATTCAAACTATCGTTCTTCCTACACGTGAGCAACTTGCTAAGGGAAGCGAATGTTATGCCCCATGACCTTGTAACATTATTAATGCAGTAAAAAAATTGTAATTACAAGAGAATCAAATATCTTTGTCTTGAATTATTTGTTGTTAGACACAAACTTCGAGACGGGCTTACTCACGTATTCAAATGGCGAAATTTCAATTTATGAAGTATGATGTATGATTTTAACATCGGCAGATACTTCAAAAATATAAAGAATAGAAAACCAAAGAGCCGAAAAAAATACCTCGCAAAATTCTGAATCTATTATGTAAAGGCAAAGATAAACGAACAGTGATCAGGATTCCGTAAGTCCTAAATATAATACAAAACAACAAGAGTGTAGTCAAGTCACTGGACCCTGGACACACACCAGGTGGGGACTCATGCCAGGTATGGATAAAGTATCCCTGTGACCGTCACACACAGCCGCGTAGCCACATAGTCTTGATCAGGTAAACGAGACAAGTCTATGCAAATTCTAGTGTGATGTGAAAAACGCTTAACATGGTACGAAACAGATCAGACAGCGATTACGCTATGAACTATGAAGTCATATTGGAAACTATGTTATAACGACCCATAGAATTACCAAGAGCGCTGCCTTTAAAAACTGACGTAGGTGAAACCCTCAACAACAACTTTTTGTCTTAAGTGCTGCCTCGATTGCAAAACTGATTATACGCAGGAAACAAGGCCTTGCCGATCGAGTAAAAGTTGAAGTACATACACACCATATTTGCAGGTGATGCAGGAATAGTTCTATCACACATATGAGGGAAGTTGAGCGATGGAGAGAAGCTGAAAATCGTCGCGTTCTGTCAAAAGATGGAGTAGTTAGTTGTCGTAATGTCAAATTTGTTCCCCCAAAATTAATTACCAATACGAAGCAGACATGAGACTTCTTTGTGTTGTCCCCTTAATTTTTTTTTCTTTTGGGTTCGTCTGAATATATGAATCGACATATGAATGAAATCATTTATATTAAGAAAATTCAAAGACCGAAAAGAAAAATAAAAAGAGAAGAAAAAAAAAAAAAAAATACTGGAAATCCTGAATTCATTTATGAATATTATTCAAACCCCACCCTTACCTCCTTCCCACTAAACACAAAATTATTCATTGGCAAATACTCTATAATTTTGTATGAAAATAAAAACCAATTTAATAATCTCAAAGAAGGGCCAGTAGTAGGAATAGCAGTAACCATGCCTCTTCAAACCCTTAAAGGCGATTTTTTAAAACCATACATATTTTAATTTAGAGAGCTTAATAGCTACGCCTGCTGCCAATCCTATGTATTATACATAATTTAAAATATTGTAACCGAACTACTGACAAACCAAAAACTGATACTATGTCCATACAGAAAACAAACTGATATCATCTTGTTCCAACACAGAGAACAACTGATATCTTTTTCCAAACAGCACAAGCTATATTCTATGTTTTCCACACAGAAACAAATAAATTCTATGTTTCCACACAAGAAAACAACTGAATTCTATGTTTCCACACAGAAACAAACTATACTATGTTTCCCATACAGAAACAAATGATATTTATGTTTCCTACGAAACAAAACTATATCTATTTCCATACAGAAACAAACTGATATCTATGTTTCCACACAAAAACGAATATATTCTTATGTTCCATTAACAGAAACAAACTTGGTATCAGTCCATACAGAAGAAACTAATATATGTTCCATCGAACAACTTTGAATCTATGGCATACAAGAAAACCCAAACGAATATGCTTATGTTTTCCATACAGAAAACAAACTGATATCTATGTTTCCACACAGAAAGAACTAAATTTCTATTGTTTCATACAGAAACAACTGATATCCTATGTTCCATCAAAACAAACTGAATATCTATGTTTCCATACAGGAAACAAACTTGAATAGTTCTAATTTCCATGGTTTCATAGCCTCGTTAAAGTTCCGCATTTTCACAAATTCCATGATTTGCCAATATCACCGTGCCACTGGAAATATGCTGGTCTTCTGACGGTTTTTAACAAATTGTTAGATCGTTGTTTATAAACTGATTTTACAGCGGAATGCTTAGGTTACCTAATCTAGACACAGGGCTCACTGCGGGTGTGACCGGTTGAAAGGGAATACTCAATTCTTCTAGGTACTTGATCACACCTATGGTAGACTCAGGGGTCCATTTTTCCAACTTTTGAAAAGATTGACCACTGTTCGTTATCTTCATCTTTTAGTTATTCTTCCTACGCCAGGTGGCAGGTATTGGTAATAAAGTCACAATTCTTTCGGATACCTAATACTACCAAGTGATGTTCCGATGGGTGTAAACGTCTTTAGATATCCTGATGGGTAGGAAACTTTGGAATATTGTTACATATCATACGAGAGAGAACCCTATTGATTTTCGGACAAATCCGTCCAAGGTTAAGGTCACAGTGACCGAAAAACTCCACCAAGATCTGAAAATATGAAGTTTCCGGACGAAAACTTCAATAGTTTACATCTGATTCAATTGAAACTTTGTGATATTGTTGCATATCATGTGAGAAAGAACCTTATTGATTTTCGGAAAAGTCCGTCCAAGGTGAAGGTCTCAGTGACTGAAAAACTCTGAAAATATTCATGAGGTTTCCGGAAGATAACTTCAAAAGTTTATATCTGATTCGATTGAAACTTTGGGATACTGTTAAATATTAAGTGAGAGAAAACCCTATTGATTTTCGGAAACATCCGGCCAAGGTCAAGGCGACCAAAAAATCTGAAAACATGAGGTTTCCGGACGATAACTCCAAAACTTTACTTCTGATTCAAATGAAACTTGGGAATATTGTTGAATATCAAATGTGTTGGAACCCTATCGATTTTGGAAAAATCCGTCAAAGGTCAAGGTCACAGTGACCACATAACTTTGAAAAAAAA
>CAJDSM010096905.1:0-13201 GCA_903981925.1 Ostrea lurida
GTCGCTGGTACGACCTTCTCGAAAACCCTCCTGAAAATTTGACAGATGTATCTGACAATTAGTATACTACTGTTGTAAAAATTTATTTTTCGATAAACAGCACCGTTTTTAGTAATTACGTTATAAACATACCATTGTCTTAACCAGCATCGAGACTTGTTTCCGTAAATTATATAGAAATAACGGTAACTAACTTTTTTGTTGTATAATGCAGCTAAAATGGAGAGATTCGCTGTTCTTCTTAATCACATTTCATATCAAAAACCGAAACAAAAACAATTTGAAAAATAATTTATACAAAAAATATGGTAGTCGAGCTCGTTTATTGAATAAAGATGCAAAGTTGATAAAAACCGCACAGCAGCAGTTTTGTTAAATTTACGTCATGAATATGTCGCGACGCATTTGAACGAGCGTATTCATTTACTTCCATGCCTTTCTTCAAAACATCACAGAACTGCTTATAAACTCCGCATTGAAAGAGAATCGAATATTCATTAAAAAAAAAAACACATCCAAATTATTATTAATAAAATATCAAGAAAATGTTGTTGAAATTTCGTCGAAAGTATCTAGATTCACTCGCGCTGTTCATATAGTCGCAGTAACAATAGGATTTAAGATAATATAAAAGAATTAAATAATTACATGGATAATATTTGAATCCCATCAAAATTATTTGTTTTAAAGATTACATAGTCTTTATCATGTATCTATATTTCTAAACAAAAAAGACGAGTATTTTTTTTCTAATTTGACATACCTTTAGAAATCATAAAACGCATTTTAACAACACCCAGTTCAAATTAACGGTATTAATAATTTTATTACTTGAATGCAGACTCACTTGAAACTTCTGTTGTTTTTTTCTTAATTTTCACAAATTTTGACCAAGTTCCTAATCCTTTGCGTTATAAAGAGTCTTATATATACCGACACGAGTAGCCATCCACGGACATATGTTGGAACTCGACAAACGCTACGTGAACCTCCATGTCAGTAAAGGAAAAAATTGTTAAAATTACCGCATCGATGTTTTTGTTTTTTTTATACAGTAATCGCAGTTGAACTGACTACTTAATTCAAACCTGAATGCCAAATGCGTTCAAACGCATATCTTATTTTTTAAAACCATGATTCTCTCAACACATAAAAGCTATCTTAATTATACATGTAAGATGAGTGGGAAAAAATTAGTTTTATTTACTGATGGATTCTCGTCCAATTTTCAAATCGTCACGTATGCACGTGTCCTGAGTTTTCAAAAATGAAAAGCGGCCTCTAGAAAAGCGCTCATGAACCGCCATTTTAAGCGCACGGAGGAAAGTGAAAACAAAGTGCACGCCGAAACCAATACCACTCAATACCCCCCCCCTTTTTTTTTATAGACTGATCTCTTTCATGGTACCATTTGTCCTCAATTTCATTTTACTTCTTAAAAATTAGCTTTTGGTTCGAACTATGATTCTCTCTCTCCTCTCTCTCTCTCTCCTCTCTCTTCTCTCTCTCTCGCCCTGGGCGGGCCTCTCTCTCTCACCACATAAATTATAAAATGAAAAAGAAAGACAGAAAATTGTAAACACGACTGCCTCTGTATATGAGTCTGTATTGCAAACAGTACATATATATAAAAGCTACCACTTCATTGGATTATGGGTTTATATAATCGATAATATATAGTTTTTTTCCATCACTTCCCCCATTTTCGATGTTAAAAAGAAATGTGCATGTGTTTTTCAACTTCATACAAATACGATCTTCGCTAGCCAAGGTTTTTCGGTCCATCCGCTCCCATAAAACCATTTATGGGAGCGGAGTGGACCGAAAACACCTTGACTAGTGAGATGACAAAAGACGGAATAGCACCCGAAAACTATTTAGAATATTTTAGCTAAATATTTTTGCCAGTATATTGACAATGGTAAGAATTCAATCGTTTAATTCCTTTTCAAATCAATTACCCGCCCCCGGTGAATTCTGGCCACGTGCCAGATTACAAATATACACAGTGGAGAAATTGTGTAATGTCCATTAGATAAAATGATTTTTACTAAAGTATGTAACAGAGACGAAAAAATAAGTTTTGGGTGATTTCTAATGCATATTTCACAAAACATAATCAATGTAGAAAAGACAAAATAAGTTGTCTATCCCAGTCAGAATGATAAACATAGAAAGTAACGAAGGGTGAGGTGGGGTCATGGATCCGATGGCCTCTTAGGTGTCTGGTATCTTGTAAATTTGTCTACTGTACATGCATACACAAGTGCATAGGAAGCAATTTGATTACAATTTAAAACGATGACGACTATTTCTCGTTCATTTTTCATTTATTACTGGACAATGATAAACATAATATGAACGTCATATGTTATCTTTTTCTCTTTGTCTGAAAAGTTTAAGAGTGTCCCTAATACGCGTCAAATTTCTGAATAAAACTTTAAAGTGCTGGATCTTCTGCTCATTGTCTGTAAGAGTTTGGCAGCTGGTCTCGCTTCCCCCCAATTTCGCTGTTAACTTCAAAAATAAAGGATGAAACGCGTTATTCTAAGTTTTGTATCGGAAACGAAAGGAAGACTTACAAACTAAATGAAAAGCCTTGATAATACCTCAGATAGTAAGGCAGCTGTTGTTAATATTCATAAATGGATATATTGGTATTTTAATTTTTACGCTCTTTTCATAAGTTCAATATTATCAACCAGCAATCGTTACGATCACAATAAAAATGTACACCGAAAAAAGACGCCGAGTCGAAGATTGCGCTACCCCAAACCGTGACGTAGGCAAACCCGCGACCTACTTAATGAATATATATAATAATCCTTTAGTCTACTGTAAGAAATGTTGAGAAATCAAAATTAATAACATGAATGTACAGTTTTTTTCAAACACTTTTAACGCTATTGACTCCAGATCCACAGTGTCTATCAAGCAGCTTGTGGGCATGAATTTCTGTACCCCCCCCCTTCTTATGAACGTTTCATTTTTTTTTGTTATAATGATGAATTCTAAAATTGTGTTAAGCGAGATTTGTGGAATGCACTCTTAATGTTGCATATTTTATTAAAACTATACGCCGAAATACCAAAGAATATATTCAAAACTTATAAGAGATAGGGGGGGCGGCGGGGTGTTACCGAGATGCCTGTCCACAAGCACCTTGCGAATAAATTTGGCAAGTTTTTTTTCATTTTATAAAAATAAATATAATATAAGAAAAATGTACCAGTATGTACATCTTCGTCAAGCAGAAACAATCTACTCGTAGTATGTAACTAAAACAATCCTGATTCAATACATGCTACAATCTCAAAAATATACCAATTTCAGTGGCGATCAGGATTTGTGAAGGGGGGGGGGGCGGCCCGTGAAAAAAGGAGCCAATAAGCTTAATCTGGGATGAAGCCAAAGTGGGGCGCAGGGCGAGCCCCCCGGAGCTCTCGGTTTTAAGAGCTTTTAAAATTACTTTTAGATGTTAATTTAGCGTTATATATCTATACATAATAATTAAGCTTGGTCACAAAGGGGGGGGGGGCTGCCCCCCCCCCCCCCTTAAATCCGCACTGAATTTAAGCAGCTAAAACTTCTTTTTAATAAAAGCAAATTTTGCCCTCGCCCAGCCAGCATTTCCCCTGCCTCCGAACACCCCCCTGCCACCGCCATAAACTCAATCATATAAAAAAAAAAAGGCCTTACCAACCCTACCTAATTTGTTTTTGCCTCCGAAACCAGAACCGAAACACTTTTTTTAGGCGCCAATTTAAGATATTTTTGGGGTCTTACGCTTCGCACCAACGGTAGACACGTCACATATTTACTGCTTTTGGATTATTGATGACAAGGTAATTTGTACCGATTTTCTATTATTTTTACTCTTTATCAACTATTTAACGAACCATGAAAGCGATTTAGAGTAGTGTCGTATAATCCATTGAGGTTTGCTATTTTATTTGGGGTTTGCCATATTTATCGGGTTTGTGCTTTTTCTACACCGTTAGTTGGGCTTCACAGTTATTGGACCGATTTCCGCTCTTCTCCTTACTCGTGCAGTAAACTGGTACGCCCTCGCTGTGTGCTATCGCTTCTCTCGGCGGACGCTAGTCGATTGCTCAAGTTTGTGTATTGCACCAATCAACGGGGGGACCAGTTTACTCGTGCGATAATTCTTCGTAAAAGGATTCGGAGTCGTTTTAAAGTAATGCGTTCACCAAAGGGATATCGAATCATGTGCATATTCCAAATACTTGTCAAAATGATTATTATTTTTTTTTTCCATTGTTATATTAATTGCTTTGTTAATCTGTAACGCCCCCCCCCCCCCGAGGGCCCTTGATTGGTAATAAAACATAATTCCGTATATATAAATGGAAATACGAAATGTTAAATTGACTAAATCAGTAGCTATCTCATAATGATAATGTTCAAAAATAAATAATATAAATAGGGCATTCGGAAACGAAATTATCTCTAAGATATATATTTCCCCGCTGATCACTTTCATTGTCAGTTTTCTGCATTTGCAAGCTTTTGAAAATACCACAACTATGTGTCCAGTGGGGAATGAAAGGTTTGTAGTGTTTTTGATACTGATAGGGGGGGGGCTCATAATTTTAATGGGTAGCGGACCTGCATGAACATGGGCCAGACAGTGGCGGAATTAGGGGGGGCAGGGGGCCCGCCCCCCCCTTTTTTTTTTTTGTGACAAACCTAATTATATAGTATAGATGTAGCTAGAATTAACCTCAAAAAGTAACTTTAAAACTCTAAAACCCGAGAACTTCCGGGGCTGGCCCCGCTTTTGGCTTCAGCCGCAGACTTTAAGCTTAATTGACTACTTGTTCAACGGATCGCCCCCCCCCCCTTTCGACAAATCCTTGATCCGCCCACTGGCAACCCCCACCCACCCCTTTTTTTTCTCCATATATTTCAGATTTGAGAATTGTAATACTTTTCAATATATTTTCTGTTAAATGGTACCTTTTCCCATTCCAACAGACTCTAAAACAAGCTAAAGTAACACCAATTCAATAAAAAGAAAGGCTGATCAAGACCAAAATATTATCGTCCAATTCTGATTTATCCTACTCTATCAAAATTGTAGAGAAACATGTGCAAACGAATTAGAAATTTTACCACAGCTTTTGATTTATTAACATCATCCTAATCTGGAATTTAGAAACTTACATCGTCAAACATCACTTACAAAAACATAAACGATATTTGGCTAACTGCAAGGAATCATGGGGAACTAATGGTATAAAACCTCAGTAAACATTTGATTTGTGACTCACGATAGTATTAATTCATATCAATTTGACACACATGAATTAAGTGGTTGTAAATCGTAATCTTGATAGCAGGCACAATGGTAAAAATTGGAACATGCTGTTTCAGATCTCTTAAACGTCACAGCAGGAGTTCTGCAAGGCTCTATTCTTGGGCCCCTTTATTTTTTTATATTAAATCGAACTCCCCTAACATGTAAAAAAAAAAATCAAAAATGTTACATATTTGTCGAAACCGATGTTCACTTCATTCTATGGTCACAAGTCAAATGCATGGATACTGTCAATCAGAATCAATTAGTATGCTTATGGTAGTTCTTATCTGCGTACTCCACCCTGCGTTTCTTATGATTACAGATAATGTTAAACACATTTGTTCTTAAAGTACATGTTTATTTATTGAAATTCCCAGAATCTAAGTAAAGTAAGTAATTTTATTTAAAGGCGGACTATAACATATAACAAAAAAACCAATGCTCTGTAGAGCTTTTTTATCCGACTATATAAAACGATACTTCTAAACATGTATTAAATTAAGACCAAAACATAAACATCCATATACACATGTAACAATAAACGCAAAAGAGAGAACACAAGTAAAACAAGTTATGCAAGAATATATAAGATAAAGCACAAATAAACAGGAAGTGAAAGTAATATATAAATCAGCCCGACAAATTTAACCAAAGCAAAACATAAAAAAAAGCTTGATAATAGTTAGATAAAAAAAAGTTTAGAAATTATGAATATGACAGTCAAAAATTAAAAAAAATTACTCTGTAAGCACTGACAAACATTACATAAATAAAACGTTACATCATATATGTTTAAAGTATTGGTTTCAATTTGGACGATGCAGATAATGAGCATTATAGCAAGCTCGGTATGTTGATACTCTTCAAAGAAAAGATGAATGTTAAATTAAATTCACTTCATTACAATCAAAATAATAAAAAAAAATAAAATTTTAACTATAAGAGTTGGTGCACTAAATTCCTAACCCATAAAAAACGAAAGTCTTATTTCCAATAAGATCCTATAATTAGTTTGACCCGCTCCAGTCAAAAATACATAAATAATGTATATAGCCTATAGTAGAGTAGAGCTAGCATAGTAATAAAAAAAGCTTTCTTCATGCATAATAAGTTTAAAAAATAAATTAAAAAAGAAAAAACCTGATAGCTGCATGAATTTTGTTTTTTAAAATGGCATTT
Source organism: Ostrea lurida (assembly GCA_903981925.1). Lineage (NCBI taxonomy): Eukaryota > Metazoa > Mollusca > Bivalvia > Ostreida > Ostreidae > Ostrea > Ostrea lurida. Next base: position 6,503 of record CAJDSM010096905.1, read on the forward strand.
TTTCACTCAGAGTTTGATTTAATTTTGTTATCTATACATGAATGACCGGGCGGGGCTCAGTCGGTAGAGCGTTCGGCCTCGCATGCGGAAGTTGGGTGTTCAATCCGCCGCGACAGACTTAAGTCTTAACACAGGTAGTGACAGTTCACTCCAAAACGCTCGGCAACAGGTGTGAATGTCACGGGTCCCGAGATGACCTTAAAAACGGATGCCCGTGTCCGCAGCAGTGGGGCACCTAAAGAACCCGTCTCTGCTAAAGCCATGAGTGTTAAGCATAGGCTAAATTTGCACCCCTTCACCGTGCAATTGGGTGACGTCTCAATATGAGTTGAAATATTCCTCGACGGCGAAAAACACAAATAATCAATCAATCAATATACATCGATGGAACTTTCATAACAGAAAGTGGAAGCTGAACAAGAACATAAAAAGAGATGGAGCACATTAAGATATCACACCGGTAATTGTCCAATAAATTGAACTTAGTCAATTGAAGTTCCATATATTTTAACAAGAAAAATTTTTTTTGCCGTGTGGCGATTTTTTTCATTTACCCTACATCTTTTCTCTTAAATTTTGTTACCCCCGATTAGGAATTTTTATGTAATTTGCAGAAATACTCTAATGTTTACAAGGGAATTAATTTCTGTAGTAAGATAAGACGACTTCCTGGGGCGCCCACAGGGCTGTTTACAAACACTAGTACAAACACTGGTTTTTGAGAGTAGTGCTGTTGTGCGGACAAAAAAGTTGAAGAAAATGCCGTGTCGGGTATCTTTTTCGATAGCCGCAGCCGAGGACACGGATACATATAAACACTGTTTGATAATTATTTTACATAAGTGGTGTAAAACTGATTTTTCGCGATTTTTTTTCTACATAGAAACATATAGTGAAAATAATACCGTGTATACCCATTATTCCACAACAGCTATGGTCTTAATCCCAGGTTATTCCTAATCGAGTAAATCGCTTGTACCAGGATAATTCATCATGTAACTCGACGGATACTGACACGATATATAAGACTACCTACCCCCCCTAAAATAAGAATAAGGAATTCTTGTGTTATCTTGAAAAACAAAAGAAAAATCACCAAGGAAAATCTTTAAAGATCAAAGTACTGGAGAGTACTTGAGAGACGGGGTCAATTGATTAATTTTCAAAATAAGTTCAGACTTTGTTATTTTTTCAATGTTACAATATTTTGAATATTGCCAAATGTTGTGTCATATGTCAATGATATGAAGGAATATGTTTTGTACTAGGGAAATATTGTTCGGAACAGAATATTTTTTCTTGGGATGCTTATATGATCACAGTGTAAATTCGAATCCACTCAAAATTAATTAAATAGAAATTGGTCTAGCGAAATCATAATCTAGTTAACACAAAAAATCATATGTTCTAAGTGTATCTTTATTGGCAATTCAATTAGACTAAAATTGTCCGAAACCAAAGCCTCTGAATTCATCAGACATGAAATTTTCATATTATGAAAGAACGATGGATTCCTTGCAGCATTTGAAACCCCTGCAGTATAAAATGCAATTTCGAATCTAGCTCTTCGGCTTATACGTGTAATAGCAATTCAGACGTATTCCTATGAGCAAGGATGAGGGCCACGAACTCCCACTTGTGAATAATGATAGTATATAGTATAATTAGCATAGGCCTGCTCTTCCTCAACTTCTGAGTGACGAGATATATCAAATATAACTTGAAGAGTTCCAATTATTTTATCCTTGCGAATATTTTTAGTGATTAAATTGCTGGACGTTCCGTATCTCTAAACTTGCTAGCGCTACTTCACCTATATTTCCAATTTTTAGAAACATATCATCATGGCATATGTTTTCCATTGCTGACAGTTAGAGGAAGATGAGATTGCGGCTCATGAGGTGTAAAAACAGTTTATTGAGTTTAAACAGATCAAAGAGACATATAGTGTTTAGACTGTTGAATCCGTTTCGATATTTGAATGACCATAAAATAAATTATCACAAAATTTGAAACTAAATTTGAAAGTACCGATATCAAGGATGTACATTACAATAAACGGTCTGAAAAAAGAAGAGATTCAAATGGTTCCACCTTCTGTTAAAAAAAATCTATTATGAAACAAGATCCTGGAGTATTGCATAGCAATAATAGTCCTACCGATTACACAAATTATTGGACCGCAACAATATTCTAATTTCATATTGTATAGACTATATCCATATACTTATAGTAAATGGGAATATTGGGTGAGCCAGATAGGAACAAGGGCTATAATTAGTAAAAATGAATAGGATCAAATCCAATTCAATTTAATCTGTATCTTGCTATGGGCAAAAGAATGTAAAAATATCTAATGAATAATTCTGCAAGCAGTGAGAAAAAAAGTGCGGGAAAAACTAGATATAATTTAATGAATTTTTTTTTTAACAGTTCAAAGGGACAAATCCAGTAAAACAAAAAATGAATCAAAAAAAATTTCGAACTTGATCTGTAAACTTGATATGGCAAAACAATGTACAAACTTTCAACATGAATATCTGCAAAGCAATGTTGAAAAAAAGTGGGAAAAACTGACAATTTATGACATTTCTAAGTCCAAGGGCCCATAATTCGTGCAAAATAATGGATCGAAACCAAAATTGAACCTGATCTAATAAACTGGTATGGCAAAGCAAATTACAACTATCAAATGAATTATCTGCAAGCAGTGAGAAACAGAAGCAAACGCCAACGTGGAATAATACGCCCGTATAATTTTTCAGTGGGGTTCATATTTAGGCAGAGTTAGTACTGTCCTTTTAAGATGCTAATTCATATCATGCTAATTGAGAAGCAAATGAGATGCATAGTCCAAGTTTAATGGGTCTTGCCCAAATACAGATTTGATCTCTGTTATGCCTACAATGTTTTCTTTTAATAGCTGATCTTGATTTGACCTTGAAAAACAATAGGCATCTTCCTCCCATCATGATCAATTGTACCAAGTTGTAAAACCTGGAGCTAATGGTTCGGTCTGTATCACTGCCTACAACGTTTCCTACTAAGTGAACTAGACTGTGATTTGACCTACAGACCTTGAAAAATAATTGGCGTCTTTCCTTAATCCTGGTGATCATTTTCCAAGTTGTAAGATTCTAGAGCTTAACGGTTTCAGCCTGTATCCGCTACAACATTATTCCTATTAAGTGATACTAGACCTTGACCTTTGACTTTGAAAAACAATAAACAGTAAATGACATTGAACTTCGACATGACAAAGTCACAGAACTTTTTGCTACCCTTTTATCAAAGATCAGAAAACAATTCGGTATGCTCTGGTAGGTTTTTTTGCCGTATCTTCCCTGGTCAAAGCTAAAGTACTTGCCATCTTGTAACATTAAGAGATATAAGCCTTAAAGATAAAAATCTTCGGAAATGGGGGATTTTTTATCCTATCAAAAATCCATCATTATCCTATGGACAAAAATCTATAGGAAAAAAACTCCTATGATTTCAAATAGGATAAATTAATCTACAGAAAATGAATTCAGATTAAATGTCCCAGATAAATATAGTCCTCACTAATAACAATAATTAATTGGATTTAATATCCTAATTGTTGTCTACTAAAAATATGGGATAAGTAATCCATTGGATTTTTATTTGAGACATTTAAATTCTAATTCATTTTCTATAAAATTTATGTTTTGTCCATGGAATTCTAACACACTTAATAAAAAATAAACATTAATTACTAAAGTTTAATTTTCCTCTCTCTCTTCTCTCTTCTCCTCTCTCTCTCTCCTCTCCTCTCTTCGTCTCTCATTTCTCTCTTCTCTCATCCTCTCTCTCCTCTCTCTCTCGTTCTCTCTTCTCTCTCTCTCTCTTTTGTCAATAAATATATTAAAACACAACAAAATCAAAACTTGACATTCCCTTTGAAATAATATTTTAAAATTCGTGAAACAATACAACGGTTGATCAAGCTGTTCAATAAACGATGGGACCATGGGACCTTACATCTTCTTAATGATTGTTGTGGTCTTTTCTTTTTTCACATACAAAACACCAGCAACTTATCACACAGCTATGGAATCAAATAATATCTACTGTTTACTATTATATTGGTATTTACCAATTTTAGTTGCTCTGTTTTTGCCAGGTTTTCTTGCACTTTCGTTGATCGTTTCATACCAAGATTAATTTATACTTATTTACGATTAGATCAACAAAGAAAAACTTTTTAATCTAAATATACCTGCATTTTAAATCGTTTCGAGCTTAAATTGCGCATTCATAACATGAAAAACTTCGGAGCAGTCGTATCTTCTCGGGCTACTCCGTAAAAAATAGACTGGAATGTTAAATAGAACGTATGAATTCGAATCTCTATACCTTGTTACATCTTTCACATAATGTTCATACATGTAAGTCATTTTTCATAGCAATATCATATACAGTATCTCAGATCAAATTTCTCAAAATGATTCAAAATATGACAAGCAATTCTGCCCTCTTTTTATTAGCGCTAGAATTCATTTCAGCGCTACCCCGCGCCACTTTAACTGAACAGAAACAATAGACGGGTTCACGTGACCGTCTATAAAAATGAACGAAATCAAATAATAAAGTTTAAAGAAAAAGAGAAAGACTAGATCTAGAACAAGGATGGCACCGTTTTGATTTGTATATATTTGAAATATCATAATATAATATCTTTACCATAGTTTTGCAGAGGTCAGTGTTGTCCTTACACCCGATTTTGGTAAATACGTTTTCTGGATGATGATTACGGTTTAACACGATGCTCTTTGCTTGTTGTATACTGAATTACATTTTGATAGCATGCCATTATATAACCCTCTTCAGGCTGTTGGGGCTGATTCCCCTGACAATTATATAAAGTAACAATGAAGAGAGAAAACTACAACGAAGCTGACCGGGATTCGAAACCGGTGATCGGGCTCCATGTTATACTGGGGGATACCAATAAAACCCTGTTCATAGATCATGCTAACTGATTGGCTCCTACAGGCACAGGAATATTTTTTGTTTAACTGTCTCAATATATACCTTGGGTCTGACATCCTTGAATTTCAACAAAACCCCGCCCTTAACATTTGTAGAAAATTCTACCCAATTCAAGTTATTCTAAAATCGTTCCCATTCAATAATAATTGCTGCCCATGCAAATATTCCATAATTGCTAGTCTAATACCAAGATGTTGGACTAGCAGAGTGTGTAGGACTGATTTGAAAGTGGGAAGAGAGGGATACCATCCATATAAATCACAGAAAAGGGGGAGAGGATCAAATAATGTGTAAGCCAAAAAGGGGTCATTTGAACACTGAATGTGGGGGGGGGGAAACTTCTAAATTTCCCAAAAAAACGGGGAAGGGGTGGGCGGAATTTCTAAATTATGTGACTTACCAGAAACGAAAGTGGGGGGGGGCGGCGAATTTGTTTTTTTTTCATATTTCAATGGGGATAAATTTTATATAGAGGATATCTGGTGGTCAACTTGTCTACCATTAATATAACAGATTGATGAAATATTCATACTACCATTGAGTATACATTTGTATGAATATTGTTATAAAAGTGACCCAGGGCAGCGGCGCCCTATACCAAGGTGTATGAATAACACACCACCCGACTTAAAACTAAAAATTCAAAAATTGTAATTTATTACTTTTTTGTTGATAATGTAAAGTTCCCCGTACCATAAATTTTGTTCACGTCACAATTGATACACGAATCAAATAAAAGTATTCCACATTAAGGTCACCATTTACAAAGTGCATGCAAAAGAAAAGTAGCGAGTTAACTGGGTATTTCCGATTGTCTATAAATAAACTTGTTAATTCTCCTGTAGAGTGTAGTAATTTTGTAAATTACATTGTATACAACTTATCACGAATTATAGACCGCTGTTAATGTGTATCTCGTCTATTGATAGAAATGTGTATTGTGTTGATCAATTAACGTTAAAGAATCGTTACAGGATGGATAACATTCCCTGCGTGTCAGAAGCCCTGTATGTGGGTGTGTGTCGAATCCCCAATCCTACAGTACGGTAATTTGTTATACTTGGATTTTGATTGTGAAGAATTTATAATACATCATAATTAGATGGATATTATCAGCTATTAAAGTAAAAAATGGATCACATTCCCCGTGTGTCAGAAGCCCTGTATGTGGGTGTGTGTCGTGAGTTAGGGACACCGACAGAAGTGACCTTCAGAAGGGATGTGTTCGACACGACGGAGATGATAGAGAAACCTTCACAGTTATACGGAGGAATGAGAGAGATGCTGAGTGGTAGTTATAGGGAGGGATTCAGGTTTAAATCATCTGACATGGATTTCATGCATTGGTTCCCTGATCATAAGGTAATATGTGAGATGTCTCAGTCCACTTTTTATCATCCACCCAGACATACACTTATCTATATGGATACCTCTGATACTCCCCCGGGATTCGCCAGATTACAACTACTCACACCGTCAAGACTCCAAATTGTCATGGACTCAATATTGGAGAGAAACAATACTATATACATTTCAAGTTCATTATTCCGACTGAGAGCCCATCAATTACTGAGTCGACATAATCCAGCTTTCGAAGATGAGAACCTGCACGGTCTATGTCATAGCTACACTTATTTAGCCATAGAAACTGATGAAGCGCTATGTTTCCATTCCCGTCACTGCCCA
>CAJDSM010096908.1:1059-11775 GCA_903981925.1 Ostrea lurida
TGTCACAGCAGGTGTTGCAAGATAAAAATCCCTTCCTGTTCAAAGTCCATGCATATGAGTGCCGAGCATAGGCCTAAATTTTGCAGCCCTTTCACGGCAAATAGTTATGTCTTCATAGGAGTAAAAAATTCTCAAACAATATACAATCAATGAATCATTATCTATTTGCTTCTTTCTCGTTTTATCTACCTTTAGAGAAAGCTGAAGAATTTTATCTTCTAACTTCTTTTTCTCCCTCAGCGAATCAAGTGCATCTTTCTTCTTTAGCAGTTGCTTAATAGTTAAGTACGCCCAGAGTTTTTCCATCATGCCGGGATTTCTGTTAGCTGAAGGGGGCGTGGTAGTTGTAAATGATGGGCGTGGCCATGGTCCTGGTGGCCTTGGTCTTGGTGGCGGTAAGGGAAAATAACACATCATTGGAGGAACACGTAATTCGAACTTTTCCTTTCTACTCCCTGTCCCATTGATAACCATGCCCGATTGCAACTTCGTAATATCTTTGACTTTTCCAGCAACAACCATTTCAGAACCTTTGAAATAAGTGTTGAATTTACTGTCGGTAACTGTCGTATCGTACAACGTCCCGTCAACGTAGTTGAAGGAGACATTTTTTAGCAAAACGGTTGACATTTCTTTGTAAAAGCTTGCTATCTGGAGAGCTGCATCAGAATCCTCATAAATTTTTCTTGCAAATCCGTTGTTCTGTGCCGCAACTTTTTTAACGATATTGAAGTCGGCTCCTCTTCCAAATGCAAGACCGAAGATCGGAATCTCGGCTTTGTTCGCTTTCTTCACATTTTCCAGTATATGATCAGTGCGAGTTTCTCCCGATGTGGCTTCTCCATCGGTAAGGAAAACCATAACTGGTGCACGTCCCTTGTTACCTTGTATCTTCATTAGTTTCTCAATTCCTGTGCTTAATCCCAGATCTATATTGGTTCCTGAAATTTCAGAATTATGTAAAGACAAAGATAACGAACAGTAAACAATCTCGTTAGCCCAAATAGAATACAAAAAGCAAGAGTTGGGCAAACACGAATCCCTGGACATACCAGAGGTGGGATCAGGTGCCTAGGAGGAGTAAGCATCCCCTGTTGACCGGTCACACCATTATATAATTATCATTTCTCCTCAGACGAAGGTTTTTACATGATATTTTACTGATAGTATCAACGATCAACAGTTTTTCTATCATATATATTTTATTTCAATCATTTAAAATACTTATACATAAAAGTAGAGTTTTATAAAAATTAATACCAGTATTTCCATAATTCTGATATCTTAATTTTTTTTTCAAATTTCTGTGCGAACTTGTACTTACCACCACCAGCAGGAGTCAATTCTATATTGACTTGGGCGAGAGTTATGTTTGAAGTTGTTGCCTGCACAAAGTCCTGTTTCCAGTAGGACAATCCAGAGTCAAATGTGATGATCATTACCTTATCATCTGGTTTTACATCATCTAAAATCTTGACCATGGATTCCTGAAGTTGTTTCATTTTCGAACCACGCATCGAACCACTTTTATCCAAAACAAACACAATGTCCATTGGCATTGGTTCCATGCCTTCCGGTGCCAGAAAGTGGACAAAATACCCATCCATTACCTGTGATATTGGAAAATGTTTCTCTGACAATAACTGTAGGTTTGATTTGATTTCTTTTACCTTCTCTACTCCTTAGCCTTGGGCTTTTTTCAGTGATTTGCAAAATAATAGACTATAATAAAGGACCCGTGGTAAATGACTAGCATTAGCACTGAACTACCGGTAGGTATATAAATTGGTGAAGTTCATATCGAGTTAAACGTTATCATAATTTTTAAAAATACATATGTTTGAGTGTATGGCAACAGGGACCTCTGACAAAAGCGAAGGCAGGTTTAAGGTGCCATGGAGCGAGTAAGCATTCCTTCTGCCTTACCGGTCACGACCGGCCGCTGAACCCTTAGTCGGAAATAAAGTAAACAGGATTACCCGTCGTCAAAGTATAGTACGAAAATGATACTTCTAACAAAGGAGTATGAAACCAATCAGTCAACAGATGACTTAGTGATAATTTGTAATCCGCAAACAAGTCATTATAAAGACCGTCGATGATTATAACCCTGCAACATCAATTTTTGTGTTAGCAGTTGGCCTCGCTTTAAAAAATCATCATACGCATAACATGTTCTTGCGTATCGAATCAACTGGGAGATATACACACCATAAGCAGGTGATAATAGTACATTATATATATTACTACTTAGAAAGGGAAAGTTGACGATTGCAAAGTTAAAGTCATCACGCTTATCATATAATGTAGTGGCCAGTATGCCATTAGAGTCAATATTAAGTATAATATCCAAATATGAAACAGATATATCAGATTCTGTCGTGTCCTTTATTTGGAGTTCGTCAGAATACTAGTATATTAAATGGACATAATAATGAAAATCCTGGTTGTCGATTGATATAGAACATCATTTATATATCTATACGTAAGATAGAAGGACACGGCAAATAGACACGCATTATGATATTGATCAGTAATTAGTTATCATCATTCTTTTTTATTTCCAAACATAAAGCTTTGAAAATATTTATCCATTTTTTACAAAGAATTTTTACGAAAGATTTACAAAGCGCTGTTCTGGGAAATTGAAAAGGATTAGATGAATTAGGCCATATGGCGGGGAAGTTAATCTACATGTAAAATGCTATAAAACAAGTACACAAAAATTTCAATTATGAGGAGGAGGAGCTGTTTAAAAGATAATTGAAGCGGAGAATTACCTATCTCGTTATCCTATCGGCATTTAGTAATCAAATTAAGAAGTTGGGCTTAATAAGGCAACTATAAAACTTAACTCTGGGGTGACTTGTAACAAGTGGTAAGGAAGCGGAGGCGTATGCTGGGGAGTAGGTAAAGGTGACAATCTCCTGTAGACTGGCCATTAATCCCGCCATGAGCCCTATTAGTCTTGATTACGCGGAGTTGTTAAACGGAGCAATCCATAGTCCGAGACAATCAGTGTCTAAAAACTACCATTAAAAGAAATAACTTAACCAAGTGGTGTTATATTGTTTGGTGGAAACATGTCACGCGTACGCATTTGAATCCAGGGAAGGGTCAGGCGGGTAGGTATTCAAACCAGATCGTTATACTGGGGACGACCGACAAGGGATAGACGTTTAGAAAGGGTCGCCGACTTTCAAAATGATTTGTTGAAGACCCCCCAGTAACATTAACTGGCTTGTCAGCAGGCTGTCTCGATTAAAAAACTGATCAAAATATGTTCTTAATTTATCTTCAAAGCAAATTGACGACTGGCTTGTGACAGTGCTTGTACTTTTACAGGAGACTCTTTGAAACACATGATGAAAAATACAATCACGCGATTTAACCGCATCAGAAATTCTACGCGTTAATTCTGCCAGGCCCCACCATCTAACTCTCTTAAGTACGTTTTAGACACCAAAATGAAAACAAGTTTTTCTATTTATCTTGTAGACTTCTGTATTTAGCATCAGTTACTGGAAATCTTAATGTATGGTTACCGATTTTACTGAAAATTATGTTTTTTTTTTTTTTTTGAATTAAGCAATAAACGAATATCACAGTCAAAACAGCTGCATGCTGAGCTATACATATAAAAACATTTTCTGCTCTGTCTTGTAGGTATTATTATCTAACATTTTCTATTATTTGGTATTGGTTGATTTTTTTCACCGGTGATAACGGAGGATGCTAACAAAACAGTCATTGTAAACAGGACTGGTTCTAATCAGCTATTCTAACAAGACGTGAATACAAAATCTTGTTTTTGAAATTGAACTTATCGGATGATATGAAGGACCGATATTCAGCAATTAAGATTGATAGGGAGTTGGATCTGAATCAAATCCGGCGAGGATTCAGTCTTTATAGGGATTGGGTTGGGATTCGAGCTCGCACTCATATTTGTTTTTGTCTACTTGCGAAGTGTAACAAAAACGGGTTTATCGCGGGAAAAACACATATTTAGGGTCATTAATTATTGGGTGTGACCTGGAGAGGCATCAAAATTATGGAATATCCTTGGAAAATTGCACTTAGAATAATTATGACTCATGTAAATGACATGACTGTTTGTTGGAAGACTATACTGGAGAAAGATTGATAGCTAAGAAATGCTTGTCATAGAATCCTACTGTATCATGGAGCGGACAAAAGTGAAATGATCGAATCTGCAAGGATTTTTCTGTGTACACACACAAATGTAGTAAAAGCAGGAATAATTGGACGAAACGGTTTAATACTTTGAGATTATAATTGATTCCATAAACTTGAAAATAGGTTATCACACGGTAAGACATCACTATTATCCCGGTAGGATACAAAGGCCCTTTTGGGAAAGTGAAGAGGCATATTGGATAGAAGTGTACAAAGCTCCCACAAAGCATTTTCATAAAGGATATTTAGATTTAAGTTATGTAATAAATACAGAGAGAATACATTTTCGGGAATTGAGGCATTTCATTTGCCCTACACTAATGATTGGGGTTGAGAAGTGGAACTATATTTCAAAAAAGTTTCATTATCGAGGTTCTTCGGGATTTAAAAGCAAGAGTCGGGTAGTTTTTAGTGCCCTAAAATTACAATGCGTTTAATCTTAATGTCAATTAATCCAAAATATACATTTCATAATTCTATGAAAAATCATTGGATAGATGTAATCAGCGTGATCTAGAAAAATTACATCACCAAACTTCTGATATACAGTCACAAAATATAAATTCTATTGGATAAATTATTATTTTCCTTTTAATATTCTTTTAAGCAATGGAATTGTTGTTTTTTTTGTGTTTCATTTTCTTGCATTTTTTTGAATCACTGTCTTAATTTCAGTACTCCTTCGTATTTTCATAAGAAGATTCAATGATTCCCCTTGGGCTATTTGCAAGTTTGTTACATACAAAAACGGAAAAACAATAAATAGTTGTTTTAAAGACACCTGAACCAATAGTAAAAATGTTTAGCTTGATATTATACAACTGTAAATTCGACTACACGATTGGAACGGGTGGTATTTATTATTCAGAATGGCAACTCGCTCACTCACGAAAACGCAATTGCCTTGGATAATATTACTTTAATAAATTTATACAATTTGCTCACTTATCATATGAAGACAGTTCACATACTGCCATTCACAGAGATAAATCTAGTATTAAGAAAATAGCTAGTTTTTAGTATCTATATCTTTGACAATCCGGAAGCGGTAGTGGTCACGAATGAGTGTATAACAGAGGATTATAAGAGTATCAAATTCAGGTCGGCTCCAATGCAGATATCGAATAATTAAAAAATATATATTTTCCCATTTTTACGGGTGGGCTTTTATTTAAGAATCGATTTTATGAATATTTTGAACTCAAATTTGTGTGTTTTTTTACTTACCGCAGTTAAACTTTCCGCCTACTTGTATTAAATGAGAAAAACACCTACAATGGTATAAGGCAAAGAAAATAATTTAACACGAACAGTGATCAATCTCCGTAAGTCCCAATAATATAATTACCTCTTAAAAAGGGAACAAAGAGGTGGCTCAAACATTCTTAAGACACTCCAGTTAAACTTACCATGGGGAGTAACATAAACAAAGGTGGGACTCAGGTGCCTATTTTGTGATGAGGAAGCATATCTTCCTCCAATTCTTGACCGGGGAGATATTGCATATCGAAAAGGTTATAAAGGAATAATTCAATGATTTAGTGATTTTGTACAATGGAAGATATCTAATGGAATAAATCAGTAATGTTCAAAAACCTCCAACATGAAATATGAAAAATCCTTGAAGCCTAAATTCTTAATTGCTTAGGAAATACCAAAAGAATCGGGGAATCTGCCACTGTAGAACTTCTGTTCTGTAACGATAAAGATTTATTTGGAATCTTTTAAGACAATAATATAAATCTTATATACCCTTAGGCATATGCCATAATTCCAAAGATGTCATGGTAGTGCTATTCTTACATAGATAAATCTTCAAGGACAATTCTCAGAATAAATATGCAAACAAAGGATCCTGGAACATATATGACTATGGTACTGGGCACACATGAATGCAGAAAAATACTTACAAGATAATGGCAGACTTGTACTTAACTTATTCTTATTTGGGTCCATGATGACAATCTATACCTCTGGATATATTGTATAAACCATGATAATCGCCTACTTCTCATTCTCAGGACGCTCTGTTTTAAAAATAAAGTCGTTTCACCTTCTTTCGTGTAAAAAATCGTGTAAATGTCTTACTGAAACCAACAATTGACACGTTTAGATTGATGCAACTGACCGTAGTGGAGCAGAGATTAGGTTTTCACTATAGTTCCATTCAATATATCACTGCACCTTAAGCTACAGGATAGTACATATTTTGCTAATTAAATTATAACTCATAATATATAAAATGTGGAGAGTCAAGTTTGTTCAACCCTGATCAAATAACGCACCTTAGGGTTATGATATGGGTGGGGTCACAATATGGGGATCGAATTCGTGGTCCTCTAATCATTTAGAATATTTATATTAAAAATTATTGTTCTTTTCTCTTTATAAGACCAAAAATGAATTCACACATTAATAACATTAAAAAAGCTGTCCCATAAGAGGATATGAATTTTGATGTTATTAACAACACTCAATAATCTCTGAATAGATCATACCTCCCGAGTTGTGAGGTAGGCCTAAATAGGAGTCACATTTTGAGCAAGTGTAGGACGGCACTTAGACTAGACGTTGAGTGTGACCCGCCTTTGGTGACGTGGCATCCACGATCATTTTGATAAATATTCCAAAGCGGAAATTTTCGAGTCTGCATAGGTTCGTATTAGACGAAAAAAAGATTCCGCGGGAATACCTGATCTATTAGGCATGCGGGGTTAATTATAATTACTTTTAATATGCACTTTCTCATTTGTTTTCATAAAAAGAAAAAGCATTTACGAGATTTTTATATTACATCAACCATAAAATTCAACGTTGGATGAGGTATTTATAAAACGAGAGGCAATGATATTTAGAAAAGTTGAAAGTAAAACTGAAGTTAATTTTTCTACAAGCTGATCCCCCTACAATTCTTTCGTCTTTTGGTGTAAAGCATACCCTGCGGTACACAATCCTTTCTGCTTTAAATTGAAAGAACATTTTTTTTTTTTTTTTTTTTAACATAGCGCGTTTGATCGAAGCGATATACCAAGAGAAAAAAAATAAAGAAAAATTATTTTGTGGGGTTTGGAACAGATGATTTATTTTTGAGTTTAGAAGAACAATAGTATATCAGGTGGATTGTAATGATCTAATAGAAGATTGAAATAGAGAAATTAAAAGAAAACAAACTTGGACGGATTTAATCAAAAATATAAATTTTTTTTGGGTTTTTCACAATCAAAAAATATGACGTGAGTGGCTATTTTTTTCTTTTTTTTTTTCGAAAGCTGTTGTTGGTGGCGAATTATGAAAAGTTTGGCCCCATGGTATTTTCTGTGACAACGCCCACAGGCGCGGATGAATCCGTGCTCAAGCAGCCGGACACATGTATGGAAGTACCAGATTTGTCTCATTTATATTAATGTACTGAAGACACAGTCTGAGGGTAATTTCTGGGGGCTGTAACCAGGGCCTTTGTCAACAAAAACACGAATATTTGTTTTTTTTGGTGCTTACGGTCTTTTTTTTTATGGGTTTTCTGTAGATCCGAGTAAAATCTCTCCAGTTTAAATATCATTAAACAAAGTAGTTCCCCTCGAAAACGTAGAATGTGTTAGTATTAAACCGCAATATAGCGTATTTCTAAACGGTTTCTCTTTCCTTCTTTGACGTGGGATGCTCAGCGCCAATTTATCCCCCTTCATGTTCGTTCTCAGGATAATTCAATTTCTGGACTATAATAAACTTGGTGTTATTTTTTTAGAGTAAACAGACGAGGAAACATTGCTTCCTAATCTGCGCTTGTCTGTATATTTATCATATAATCTCCGCCACCCCGCTCCACCACCATCCATATACCACACTCACGAAGCTTAGCACTCACAATGCGACGTGGAATGTGTAGTAGAGAGCGAATCCGAGCACGCACTCGACCGACGGCAAGTATACTTGATGCGTATCCATATCGTCCACACCGTTCCTCGGTGATTGATTTCGGCACGGTTGGTGCGTCCGGCTGTTAAAATCGTCGAAGAGCGGCGACCTGATGATAGAACAGTAAGCAGATCCCCCTGTTTCGAGTAAAATGATAGTCTGTTGCGATAAGGAACAGTGCTAAGGACCAGGGTCGAAAACGATGAGTGAGATACGTAGACCTGTCAACATCAGTACGAAAATGTACCGTTCTGCACAGACGCTCTTCAGACGTGGACGCGGTGTTGGAGCCCAATGATGTGGATGATAACTTATAGAGCTGAAGTTCATAATGATGCGCTGCTGAATCAGCGATGGCGGATTCGGCGACTCGTGGCGTTACATAAGAGCGGGAAGGCGGAAGTGGTCGGGTCGGGCAGTATCTCGTTAGCATCCTAAGGTGCTGGTAATGCGGTGCGCGAGGTAGAGAGGGTCTATTCAGGAGATGCCACGCTGGATTGTGCTCACCACGTCTGCGCTGTATATGGATGCTGGCGCCACACGAGGAACCGGCACTGACCGCTGCGGCAAGGCGGAGTTACCTGAGCCGCAATGCTGAATGATGTGCGGATGCGATTTGAGAGTAGAAGATGTGGCTCGGGTACTGCTTAAGGCATCGCAAGGGCGTCTAGTGTAGGCTAGGTCCTATACTGGGAGGAGGCTAGCGGATTATCTGTTGACCTCGATTTACGCGTACTACTTCACGATTGCTGTATGGAGGTATTTGGTCGGAAAGATCAGTGTTCTAGATTTACCGAAGGGGACGGCCGCGCAGTTGGTATACATGCTTGAGGCCGTAGTGAACACATGTCCTTACGTGATTCTAGTACCAACAAGCCGTGGCACAGAAGGGTATTCAGTACAAACGTGGTGCTGTGTCAGCCAAGACATTTTTCAGGAAAAAAATAGTTTAATTTTCCGGGAGATTGGGGCCTGGATTTTTCGGCCCTTGGGAGCCGCCCCTACTCTTTTGCAAGGTTGATATTAAACTTCTTGGAAAACATCGGTAATGTAGAAAAGCATATCAAATTGTCATAGTAGCTCGTTAAGTTAGAGACGTATTCGCGCTATCGGAGAGGTGGTGCCACCGAGCAGGGGTAAGTCTATTAATACCAGGTACGACCGTCGGCTTGATGTATATCACGTATGAAAGTTGTTTCCGAGCGCTAAGATATGTATAACAGATATTATAATGCTAACGCCGGGATTGGCCGATATCTAGCTATTGCGTCTCACCAGCGTATTTAAGGTACTATTAAGGAGGGTCCTAATGTGAATGATACTGTAATTATACACATAAATCGGGGCAATAAAATTTTTATCCATTTTAATCATTGACATAATAGCAAGGGACTATGAATATGCTAATAATAATTGTATGCTACTTATTATATACAATCAAAAGTTGTCCAACTAACTTTACTGGGCAACTCTCGTATTTTGTTATAGACCTCTGATTACCCACAACAAGTGATGGCCGAATAGAATATTAAAGAGCATTGCTTGGGTTTCTTGCTAATAATATTTATGTTGTTTGGAGACTACGGTCTTCCAACAAATTTTGTTGTCGGACACTTCAGCTTTTCTTCCCATCGTCAGACTTCCCATATTTGTGTAGCAATATTCCATCATCACCCTGCAATATGGTGTGTATTGTATCTCACTTAATTCGATAACGCAAGATCTTGTTCTGCGTATCAATCAGTTTCTTGAATCGAGCAAGCTAACTTACAGACAATGTTGTTGTTGCCGGGGGTTCAAACAGATCACGTTTAAAGGCATGCATTTCGTTAATTCTAATGGTCTTTTAACAATTTAGTTTTTACCAACATGACCTATCATTGAGTAAATGCTGTCTGAATGTGTATTTCATTAATCCATTGTTAAGGGCCGTTTTCAAACACTGTATTTGAACTACGAAAAGTTCCGTTTACCTTGATCAGACTATGGGCTTCACGGCGGGTGGTCTTAACTCCTCTAGGCACTGATCCCACCTCTGGTGTGTCCAGGGGTCCGTGATTGCCCAACTCTTGTTTTTGTATTATACGATGTATTTAGGACTTATCGAGATTTTGATCACTGTCGTTTTTTTTCCATTTTTGTTAAGAAGCAACTTTCTATAGATGTTTTAAAAAGCCTTGCTTTAATCTATCGTGCGGGATGGTAGGTGGTAACAAGTGTTGAAAAGTCATAATTTTTATGTTGTTGATATGTGAAGGTTCTGGATTTCAAAATTCACTAGAAGTTCTTTAGAAGTTTTTAAAGAATCCACATTTGATTTACAACCAACTTCTGGCTAATGTAGTTTCACAATACTTCTGAAGTTGTTCCTTAACAGCAGTCAAATATTTTTTTCGTGCGGAGTATAAGACAGGGGCTTGGTGGAACATTTACTTAGATCCAGCAATATATCTTGTTTGTAAGGGGATTATGAAGTTTAAATAGAAATACAAAACAAGAGTGGGCAAATCACGGACCCCTGGCACACCAAGATGGTGGGATCAAAGTGCCTAGGAGGAGTAAGGCGTTCCCTGTTTGACGGTCCACAAAATAAAAAAAAAA
>CAJDSM010096940.1:0-10213 GCA_903981925.1 Ostrea lurida
AGAAAATGATCCTACGGCGTTTTGGTTTCAATTTTTCACTGAAACCGCTGATAAAAACAGCATTTATTACAGAAAAATTTGCAATCTCAATTGTAACCGCCGTGGTATATGCAAGTATCAACAAAATGTGGGGGAAAATATTCACAATATGTAGATTCCTACATGGATATTATGCTGCCAATCAATTGCGTAGTAAACATAGTGTAATCAGAGCGTACTTGAGGAATTAGATAACACACTTCACACTTGATAGTAGTTATCAGTCAAGTATGGAACACGATCTCTCGTTTACCAGATATTAACTCACTTTCGGGAAAAGTGATTGTGATTTGGATTTATACTTTTATTTTTCATGAGCATATTCTTACTTACATTCCTATTCTAAAAACTTTCATTTCTATGGTGGCATTTCTATCTGTATGAAGACAAGGATTGATTGCATACTGTTTAATAACGTCCGCTTTGAGAATTTTTCACTCGTATGCGAGACGTCGCCATTTGTGGTGAAGGCTGCAAATTTAGGCCCTGTTGCTCGGCGCAATGGTCCTTTGAGAATGAGGGATCTTATCGTGTCACACCTGCTGTGGACACGGGACCTCGACTTGTTGCGGTCTCATCCGAAGCGACCGCCCCATTTAGTTGCCTCTTACGACAAACATGGGTACAGAGGGACTTATTTAACCCAGATCCCCACGGGCTAGGGCATTTTGTGTTCAAATAGCCGCTGATAAGAGCACGGTATGCTCCTGGATCTATATTAACTTTTAAGTGAATGTAGTCGCATGACCTATTTTCTGCCAATGATAATTAGTTGCAATCGTACTTTTTCCAGTAATGCCTATGATGAATTTCTCTAATCTTAAATTGTGTTATTTATTATTCTTAGGAAATCATGTACTTTTCCATGGACTATTCACAATTCAGATATATATGAGGAAAATTGGGTTTTTTTATTTAGACTACGGATTACTCCATTTACTTGATCAAGATATAGGCCTTTGTTAGATTGTCATTTCCTACTAGATTTAAACTACGGGTTAATTCCCGTTTACTTTATTTCTATTAAGGCTCACGGCGGTGTGGACCGGTCAGCAGAGGATGCTTGTACTCCGCCATGGCCACCGCGATCTGCCTGTCCGTGTTGCCCTACACTCGATTTTGTGTATGTTTGTTGGATATTGGCATTACGTTTAACACGATGTAACTGCCGTATTTATATACAAAAGACCCGTGATTCTGCTTATATTGCGAAGGACAATCACTACCTATTTCATACTTAGTTTGCACGGCCATGCACGAGCGGGGCTCGAACGCCACGAACTCCTGGTGCGAAGCGAACTCTAACCATTAGAGTTGGATTACTGCAATAATGTAGCCCTCTCCCCCTTTTTTTATTTTGGGAGAGGGCTACCAACTCCATAGGATCTCCGTAAGGTGTAGATGCGGGAGTGATACACTCCCGCAAACCAATTTTCGATTATTATAATTATTTGCTGGGCTTTCTTTCGAAAATAAAAACTGGAAAACATATATTTCCATAGTCTATAGATCAATTTCTAACCTACAACTTACAATTGTGAGGTTTTTATCGAACCATATTAAACAATATCCATACACTGTCATTCTCGATTCGTATTCAGGCGCCATGTTGCTTTTTATAACTGGACCTTCCTGTCACATGGCCCATATAATGTAGATTACACAGAGCGATTTCGTCGGATATCAAGGCTTTAATAAGATAAGGATAGTGTAATATATTTCTGACCACCATATTGTATATTCGGGTTATTTGTCGAATTGGTCGAGTTTTCATGTTAAACAAACTACTTTTCCCACAGATTTTTTTTTTCAATCCACCCCCGAAATCAATATGGCGGATCAAACATTTGATTGTTGATTTGATTATTTTGTTGTTTTACGTCCCACTGCGAAAATATTTCACTCATATGGAGACGTCTCGGATCAGACGAAGAATAGCATGTGGTACATTGTTTATAGAAACACACACCTTAGATAGACACGCACTAGCAAAGACGTAGGTTACATGACCCTAATTGATGTAAACAACATTATAAACAAAGAATACCGCGTTTATTATGATATTCGGCAAAATATTTGCACCATTACGAAGATCCTATGGAATTTGTACCTCTCCCTAAACGTCAGAATAAAAAAAAATTCGGGAGAGGGCTTACATTATTGCAGCTTAGAGTTGGATATGTAAAATGATTAAATCTTTACAAAATAATGATAATTGCATAATGCCCCCAAACTAGAAATTGTTTCCTTTATAGTTATATTTCAAACAAAAATGAATGTATAAATCGGGCATATGAAAAATACTTGTCTAGTAGAAAATTCAAATAAAGGAATTTCCACCCGCCTATTGGACGTAGATGACAAGTTGCAAATTTGCATACCGAGTGAGAAATGTAATGTTTGATGCAGTATATGAGGGAACTAAGCCGCACATTGGAGCTTTTAAGCGGTATCACAGAAAAAAAAAAAACCAGTTGCGGAATGACAAAATATAAAGCGATACTCTCGCTTAAAAGAGTGTCGGTCAACCACTTTATCACGTTGCAAACACATTGGACTGCATACAGGTAGTCATATAAACCCGTTTTACTTTGGCCTAATACAAGAAATGGAACAATGTTGAATGATTACACAAAAGTCAAGACTTTACAATTAACGCAGATTTTCCCAATTTTTAAGAGACAATGATTTGATATTTCCTGTTTCTAGACATCATTATCCCGTTGTTGTTGATGATGAAAGACTTCCCATTTTTCATTGCAAGATATCTTTATTGGCAATGATTGAGATTAACAATTAAGCAACAACAGTCCACAATCGGTGCAATAATCCTCAAGATAGGCCGTTCTTCTTAGGGACCAGTGCAAAACCACAATGGGACACCAAACTTTTTTTTTATGACAAACAGGACCATGAGTTTTTGTGTGGATAATTTGGATGGGTCATATTTTTTTCATTGACAAAAATGTAAAGACCCCCCCCCCCCCATGGATTTAAGAAAACGATTTACAGGAAAGTGACAAATAAAGTTCAGCAAATTTTAACCTTAGCGAGTGCTCCATCCGTTTTTGTTTTTTAACTTGCATATCTTTCATTATTTTCAAATTCAAATCATATAACACGAGCATTCACACCTGTAATTGATATTCCTCTGGGCCTTACCCCCATTTTAATTGTGGCATCCCCCCCACTCAAAGTCACAATATATAAAAAGCGGCGGTAAGAGGTTCAGAGGAATCTTGGATTATCCGACTTGTGCGAACTAGTAATTTATTCTTTGGAAAAAGTTTGGTTCTACCTCGAATTGGGGTTCATCTGTTGGTCCCCATCAATTGTCCCCCCCCGTGTTTAAACTACAGGTGGGAATGCAATTCTTTTGTCATGATATGTACTCACTTACATCCACACAATCTACTTTTATGTTTGATTGTATCTATGAAAACTAATGACACTTTTAACCTATTTAATGTCTAATTTTTGTCTATCTGCAATGCCGTGTCTTGCTATGGTAAAAAAAAACCATTTCATAGTACTTCGATGCGGCTATTAAAAAGTCTTAATTGTGCCAGAAGGACATATATAACCATGTTCTGAATGGTCTCGATTGTGCTTTGTGGTGGGACACCGACTTTTTTACCTCAAAAGCATATATGGGACACGAACGTTTTTCTTTAAGAAGTTGCATGGCGATACATTGAATTTTCAAATGCATCGTGAGAAATATTGCATAGTCCCTTAGCAGGGATAATTAAGCCGATACATTTCATGTGTGAAGATCTCTCTCCCAGTTTGAGTTATACCTCTTCCCCTTATTATTGTATATAGTCTATATACCATTTATCACACAACTGTACTGTTTCGTTCATAACACGGGTTTCGGAAAAACGAATATGAACTCGTAGTTGAAAGGTTCATAAGAATGCAAAATAGGAGGTCAATCATGGAGTCAATTCATCTTTGCGCTACGTAAAGAAAATTGCACATCAGCCTTTCGAAACTTGTAAAACTTGACGGTAAAAGATATGTTTTTGTCACCGAGGTTATTCCAAGGGCATGGTTGTGTCTTTTATGAAGTGGAAATAAGTGTAACAGAAATTTCCAGCTCTTCAAACGTGACGTTGCAGACGACGTCACAATCGAATTGACGACTCAAACAATAACAAAGCGAAAATTTCGGGTTGTGAAATAGAAAGTAAATCAAAATAATGCCTTTAATGATCGTTGTGTTTTGATAAAATAGAATCTTAAACTCGGCTTATGGCATAATGAAATTTATTGAAATGAGTTACCGGATTTAATATTTCCCAAGGCCTCTATTTAAGCAACGATAAATTGAAATGATAATGTTCATATGTCTTTTAATTAACAATGTATAAAAACGTTCGTAGAACGATAAGTTTATCACAGATAAATTCGTATTTTTAGCCGAGTAGTGGTAACTCATTCAGTCTCTGGTTCCAGGAACGCGCTACACACCCCACGACGATGACTGGTGAGAGTCGCCGCACTGTGTCTGTATTGGACTTGGACATCTTGATAAGACGGGCTCACATATTACGTCATCACCGCAGTGCCCGGATTGCTGCGTCGGACGGACCACACTGCCGTGTGGATGACGGGTGGGTTCTCCGCTTCTTAGTGTCCCACAGATTGCGTTACATTCAAGAACAGAGCGCCCCTGTGTTGGCTGTCAAAGAAATAGGGAGTTGGTGACAAATCGAGGGCCAAAAATTATAGAAACGAGCTTCCGGTAAATTGGACCCAAACACACAAAGGGTGACAAACACAAGTTCCGCGGTCTTGAAAATATCAAAAACATTTTATTATTTCAAAAGTTATGCTTTTGTAATTTTACGTAATTTGTTTAGCGTTTTGGGAATCGAAACGTAAATGAGACCCTGTCATGGAATAACATTTATTTTAACGTTATAAAATCCAGTGCACAACCATCTAGTCAGACCGGTCCGAGTCACACAAACATAGTCTCATTGTTTGCCTACCCTCTTGTCCTGCCCCCCGGCCCAAATACTCCGAGGTACATCTCCATACTAGTACGTTTTGTATGTAAAATTTTCAAAGGTTGTACCAAACGTATATGTAAAGTTTCCTTAGTCATTTTCAACATACAGTATTAGACAATACTCGGAGAAAATTTATAACAACTGATAAGTTTTTACATTTAGTTAAGGGCAGTACGTCACATTATATAAGCTTGAATATATGATAAGAACAATTCCGACTGATTTACAGAATGTGTATCTACTTCATCTTCATAATTGAGTAGCGGCATCACTTTGATCGCATTACAGAAAAGTGACCAGAGGTAAGGACCCTTCATGTTCAATGGATGACTTTTCAGCTAGATCAAAGATTGGGCGATAATTTTCAAAAATTACCATGGTTGAAAATCACACAAAAGTCAGCGCTTTATTTTCAACTTAAACGGTAGCCTCCTTGCATTAACACAGTACTACTTTTCTTGCGTTGATATTTCGTTTTATGTTAGTTGTTCTGTCATATTCTAGATTTATTTGTCCAGAACAGAAATATAATCTTTTTGATGATAAACATGTCAAATATACTCTAAAAATATCTTCAACATTTTACATGTTCCACGTTTTAATTTTTTCATATAGGATTAAATAATACAGAAAGAACAACCAATAATTGCGGAGGGGGTTGATTGTTTTGTTTTTTATTTTGCTTTTCATTTCGCAATGTTCAAAACTTAGAATAGCTTGGTGAACAAGTCTCTAATATGGTCTTTAAACGTTAAAAAAAAAAAATATTTTCGTTAAATTTCTAACCGTGATATTTTGTGGTTTAGTTTTTCCCTCTATCCAGTCAAGAAATAAATGAAATGAAAATAAGCTGGTTTGTATGTTTTTTTATGTCTAGATTGATAAATGGTCCCCAGCGTTTATATTTCCACTCACTCGAGATAAGCAAAGTCGCAAGCCCGTGACACGTGACCTTCCGAATTTAGCGACAGTTACATTAGTTACTACCTCTCTTTTTATGTCAACTCATAGGTTGGACCCGGTACTGAGCTGGGAAAATGCACATGCTGTGCAGTATATGGGGAAAATAAGCACATTGGAGCTTTGAAACGCGGTTATCACAGAGAAAAATCAGTTGAAATGCAAAGTATAAAAGCGATATTCTCAGTCAACACTTCATCAGTGGAACCACAGTTAAACTGCATACACTAAACATTTTAAAGCCCGTTTATTCTGTCTATACCAAGGATAGTACAATAATTATGATTAAGCATATTAGCGAAGCGAGCCGCCCTCTACGTGACAACGCTACCATCGGCGGTTTGAAAATATTTATATGTAAACCATCGAAACTGCTTTTAGTACAAAATAAACATATCATATTCATATAATCCGCACTTGAATAGGTAGAGTTCTTGCATAACTTGGGTGTTTTTTAAAACAAAACTCCTTTGAAGGGCCAAGGGGTAGAAAAAACAAACAAAAAATCTCTAAGTATAACAAAATTATGTAATTGCAACAGTGCATGCACACATTGAAAATGCATGCTGGAAAAAAAAAATGTATTTTTTTAAAATTATTTTGCTTGAAGTGCATTACGAATAAAGACGACGAAAATTTTTGTTTCTGAATTTGAATTAAAAAAAAATGTTCACAGCATTGAAATAATTATTATTGCTTCTTACCATATTTATTATGTTCCTCTTGCAGATTGTTGCTTCTATAATGTGCCTTTAAGTTTTCTTATATCTGTGTACGTTTATATATACAATTCCTTATTCATATTGAAAAAGTCCATGCTGTCGACCAGAAATGTTTGCTGCATCGACAAATAAATTCAAAATTCGTGAATTTTCAGGATGGTATCAGATCATAAGCAGTAGATGATAAGCCAAGTAGTGTTTACCTGAGCGCGATTACTCAGAGACACCCCGCAGGCTTAAGTGGCAAAATCGGTTTTGAGTGATTAATTATGCATAGCATCTTGAAATATAACAAACATTGATACGCGTTTTGAATTGTTTACTGCCCAAGAGAAAAATTGGACATCAAAATCTATTATCTATAATTTGTAAATGATTAAATTCAATTCCTGAGGAAAAACTTGAATTGGGTTCACCCTTTTTTTAAACATAACACCTAGATGCGAAAGTCAAAACTCATGAAGTATGTTGTACCAAATAGAATAAATTACTTTCACCAAAACGCTCGACATTTAGATGTAAAGGCAAGAATAACGAACCAGTGATCAATCTAGTAGTCCCAAAATGAATACAAAAGACGTACGAGAGTGGGATCAGGTGCCTAGTAGAAAGTAATTAATCTCTATTGACGGTCACACCAGCCGTTGAGCTCCATTGGTCTTGATCTGGTAAACGGAGCCAAATCCTTAGTCAAATGAGTTGTATGAAAAACCGGCTTGAACAATTGCTATGAAACACATCAGACAGCATTTGGCCCAATGGAGGTCATACTGGCAAACTTGAATCGTTTATAAACGACCATAGAAATACAGTTTCGGGTCTTTCGAATAAGAATCTCAAATTAGGCAAATCCTGGTTTTGCGCGAGCGTTGTCACAATAGAAAAATCCTCTCCTGAGTCTAAACACAACCCACAATTCATGTCATTTCATGTTACAACTTGGTGATTTTCATCGATATTAAGTAAAATTCAAACGCAGGACGTAAACAAATTAAAAAAAAAAATATGAATCCCAACGAAAATAAAAACTAAAGTTCCAATCCATATTTTTGCCAACAAAAGTCCTTTGGCCACAGCGCACACGCCGCAGTTGTTTACGTCACTAATATACTGTTCATTGAATACCGATATCATACCGGCCTTACTTTTTGTGGAAACACTTACATGGTAGTTATGGTGTGCAATACTTGAACTTAGATTGTTCCTGCGGAGTTGGCGTTTTGTGGTACATTGGATCCCAAAAAAATATTTTTTTTTTAAATATTTAAAAAAACGGACTGGTAATTTTGTTGACATGAAAACGGAGGTAACGGATCAAAGTATAGGCAAAACACAGACCCCTGAAACATACCACAGATGGATCAAGCTGTCTAAATTTCGTTGATTTTAATTTGTTGTTGTTTTGGCGTCTATTTTTGGGGGAGAATATTTTTCCTCGTGTAGAGACTTCAAGAACTGTAGTGAAGTGTCACGGAGTTTGACCTAATCTAGGTGCAATTGCTCAGTGCTATCTTAACCAATCTGCGTTACCATAACAAGGGTCTGCAAATCCGCCAAATCCGACCTTTTACTTCTAATTAATATCGTTGTGCCGAAGGAACCCCCAGTTGGCTGTCCTTTTCTTGATGTTTATAAAATTTTTTGGTACGACCGTGTTTCAAGTCCTATATCGAAGCTGACTGTAGCCACCCATTGCAGCTACTATGACCTTAATTTTAATTATTTCTCTAGTACCTTCCTTCTGAAAAGGATATCATATATGGTTAGGACCCTAAGCAAACAAAGGGTGATGTACCTTAAACGGCAGAAAACTTCAATTCATTTTTACAAAAAGAAGTTTGGTTATAAGCGGCCCCAAATGCACATCTACCCAGTTGTTTTTAACAGTGATTGACAACAACGGTGACGACAGGATGACGTTGAATAAAAAGCTCATTTGAGCTTTGAAATCTTATATCCTCAGCGATGATGTTGCGCATTTATCTTTAATTACTACCACGTCGGTCAAATTCTCTCTCCTCTCTCCTCTTCTCTCTCTCTCTCTACCTCTCTCTCTCTCTCTCTCTCTCTCCTCTCTCTTCTCTCTCTCTCTCTCTCTCTTCTCTCTATCAATCAAAATCAATCAAGATTTTAATTTTTGTTATCATAATTATATTTCCAATGTGACAATTTCATATATTTTACTTATAAAAAACGCCGTTGATTGAGCGACATTAACCGGTTGAAGCGTTTAGCCAAGCCTTGGTACCGCACGTGGCGCACTGCGCTTGGCCCAGTTACAGGTCTGTTTTGCCTCATCAAACACTGTTACTGAAAAAGAAACAAAGTCACTTGAATATTACAGAGGTTTCCTTTTACGTAAGATACACTTTCAAATCCTGAAAAAAAAACTATTATTCGTTTTGCGATGTTCCCGATTATTTTGTCGTTGCAGATGTTTCTCGCCGTGAATAAGTCTCTTAATGTCTGGTACTCATTTAGGATTAGCTCGGTCGCAAAAATTACTCGCCGCAAAACAGTTTTTAACAATAGAAAATTGCATAATAAAGTCTCGAATAAAATCTGGTGTTCGGTACCGTGCAAAATATCAAACACCATTACATCGAGAGAATATCATTTGTACCCACTTTAAACATACCTCTAGAGCAGAAGTTATGACTATCGAACACCCCTTTGTAACACGTGTAGTATGTTTTGCAGTGAGTATCGGTATCGGCGTACAGTCCGTCAGCTTTACCGGAACAATCACGGACATGTCCACAAATCCCCGCTGCAGACGACATTCTAAATATTCAATTTTGTATTTAGAAAAAAAATCTAAGGCAAGAAAAATGTAATAGTTCAGTTGGTTAAACAATGTATATTTACTCTGTACAAGTGCCGGTGGAGTTGTCGTAAACTTTCCCGCTCTCGCAGTCCTTGATTGTCATTACGCCCCCACTACACACACCGTACGATTTACAGCCCACTTCATAGTTACCGTCCGGAAGTCCCGTGCAATCCAAGCTATAGGCTTCAATAAAACAGAATCTTACAATATTTCTAAAAGTCGTCTATCGTAGTTACTGCTTCCATAACATTTTGGCACACTGACACGGTTTGCCTTCGATAAGGAAGATATCAAAAGTTTTCGCAAATATAACATGGCCAATTACCCACAGTGTACATCATCTTTTCACGCCCATAAAATAAAATAAAGCCAATGATACACAGCGATGTAAAGACCCAAGATAAACGAATAGTGATCAATCTCGTAAGTCCCAAATAGAAGACAAAACAAGAGTTGGGCAAACACGGAACCCCTTGGATACACCAGAGGTGGGTGGGATCAAGTGCCTATGAGTAGTAAGCATTCCCTATCGGCCGTTCACACCCGCCGTGAGCCCATTGTCTTGACGGAGTAATCCGTAGTCAAATCGGTGAATGAAAAGCGGCTTTTCAAATGCTATAAAACACATCAGACAGCATTTG
>CAJDSM010096983.1:627-12071 GCA_903981925.1 Ostrea lurida
GAGGGGTCTTATTTTTATGTCATGATTGTCGGTATGTCAAGGTGGCTGTCGATTAAAGAAAATTATTTTGTATGCTATTTTCACTGGTTTGTTCTTAATGTAGATTCTACATCGTCATAAATTTGTGACTTCCTCGAAAAATGGATGAAAATATCATATCAGGGTGTTATATATCAATTATTTCAAAATTAATGCTTAGCCGGCCTAAGCTTTCAGTAAGTTAAACACGCTGCCTTCTGAACTGCAGATCGTGGTTATTCCAGCACGGGGTTTAATTTTTTCAAATTGCTTTCTACTGAACTGCATTTTTTGCGAAATTGAGGAATTTGAAACTTTTCATTTCAAAATATTGCTTAACTAATATGGTCTATTTTTCATCCACATCATAAAAAATTTCTCTGGTGTTAGCACCCACCTTAATGGAATTTTGTCCAAGGAAAAGTATTTTGCCCTTATTTTTCCTCATGGCACACAAAATCTCCCGGATTAACATTTACCTCCATCAACCCCATCCAGTTATAACACAATAAATTTACTTACTTACTTAAATACATGTATGTATATTTCTATGCTTTGTGCTGGCTGTTGGTCTTTTTTTTTTTTTTTTTTTGGTTTGGTTTTTTAATTTTTATTTTATTTATTTATTTATTTATTTATTTTTTGTTTGGTTGCCACTCCATGGAAAGATTGGACAATTGAAGATTCACTGCAAATATTTACTGACTGGCAGTTTCTATAATCATCACTCGTAATCATTGAAAAATAAACACTTTTGTGAAAAGTCCCTCATTTCGAGCACTTCACAAAATCTAGGATCCGCCAGCATCTGGAAATATATCTAATTGTTAGGAAGACGTGCTTTGCGCTTTTTTATGTGCCTGTAAATGTTTTAAATCAAAAATATTTGATTATCACTCGATAAACATTTATACCATAGCTGCTATTATCTTCACATCTCACTATATCAATATTTTAATCTCGCATGGTAACGACCACATCTCACCATTGAATGGATTTTGTCAAGGAAAAGTATTTTTGCCCTTATGTTCTGTACAATGCAGCGAATGTCCTCGCCGGTAGTGTGAAACATTTACCTTCCATCAGAGCGCGTTTGTGGCCATCCCAGTTGCCCCATTACATTGTAATTATATCAGCTATCTCAGGATAAAGTACTACTTATCTATATAGTTACATGTATGAAGCAATGATTATTTTATTGATTGCTGTTGCTATTGGTACTTGGCTATTTTTTTTACTATTGATTTATCATTTATTCATGTTGGTACTTGGTTTTGTTACATTTTATTTTACTCTATATATTCTATATCTCTATTTATTTTATTTTTTGTGGTTGTCATACTTGACTGCAGAATGCGTTACTAATTGAAGATGTATTTTACACTAGCAGGTCAGATCTAAATTGTATAGACGTCGCAGTTTCTATATACATTTCACCTCTTTGATTTTGGACAGAGCAAAAATAGACACATTTTTGAAAAGATCTCTCATCGGCACTTTTGGCACAAAAAAAATCTTCTACCGCATCCCACATATGGATATAATATATGCCTACAATAGTCAGTGAAGACAGCTGTCTCGTTTTTTATGCCGCTTCCATTTATGATGCCCTGTAAATTGATTTAAAGTATAAAAAAATTATTTACTCATCATAATTCATTTTACAATTGTATATTATTATTTCATAACTTTGCTTCATTTACTCTAAAGAACTGATATAACGTTTTTCCAGTGTAGTCCCTCTGACGAGTGCGCATAAGGTGTAAGATTTACGAAGGTTTGTGTGTCAGGTGCCATTACATATTAATATAACTGCACTAGAAGTTATACTTGTAAGATGTACTATCTGAGAGACTATTATTGGTATTTTTTTTTATTTTTTTTGTTGCTGCTGCTATTTTCAAACTAGCAAGTAACAATCATCGCATTTTCACGTCGCAGTGGAAGACTAGAAGTACCCATATATTCACAACCTTTCTAGTCTTATTACGTCGCGGTTTAATGACATTGTAAATAGTTTCAGATCCTCTAATGTATGCGTCAAGATGTTCCATTAACTTGTATCTACTGGTCGTGATTACTACGCATCTTCCATTGCGTCAATTGGTGTAACATTCGGTCCTCACCATCCTAATGTTATTCATGTAGACTAGTTACTTTATATTGTGCTGCACAAAAGATACAAATATATCTACTCATTCATATAGTTCTTTTTATTATCTGCGATAATTGCTATTTAATTGTCGTCTTGACAATACTCTTCTATTCTGACAAACAGATTTAGTTTATCGATCCACCTTACACTCTCTTAACTGTGATGAAATTAACAGGAGCTCACCCAGAGTTTATATACTAATAGTGTCTTGCAACGTACGTACCATAGTGCTCTGTTGAGATTTTTCTGTTATATTTATTCAGGTGCTCTCTACCTCGCATACCCCGTCTCCTAGTCATGTTGCTCGCATTGCTTCTCCTGGTCAAGTTCTCAGTTGGTGACCGATAATTCCCCAGTTAAAATGCTTCAGAAAACTGATAAATTACAAGGTCTAGATATCTAATATCGTATAACTTCATATTGAATTTTTATTCTCTCTTATTTACTAACACATAGATTGGCCATTATCTGAACATAAACTAGATAAACAATACACCCTATACTTTCATCTCATGACAAGCTAGTATACATCTAGATCGACTAAAGTGGGTTGTACATAGTCCCTTGAACTACTAGCTAAGATCAGGCTTGACTAGACAAGATAGTACTTCATGTTTTGCTCTTAAATAACTCCAATAAATTGTCATTAAGTGTTCTCTTTAGAATTAAACTAAATGATGGCACTTAATTATGTATCATGTATTAGAGTAACCAAGTAACTCATTACTGCCTAAACAGTGTAACAGTACCCGGATTTGGTAATAAAATAAGTAGTCACACCAGTGACGTGAAAACCAAAATTGATTGGTAGATGTCAACATGTTCTCTGTATGGTAAGCAGCAAAACTTATGCCAACAGTTCATAGCAATGCCTCGAGTCATTGCGCAGACCCCAAATATTTGCATTATGCGAGATTCTAAGCAGTCTCGACTTCTCTCTTGAGTGACTTGCAATACTGGCACTATACAGCAGGTTTATTTCCGCCATTGTACTAATGACGTCAGACCGGCCTTTCCAGAGTATCGGACGCACACTTCCATTCAAACCTGGCTACCAGGTCCACATCTCCTCGGGCACGGTATATGCAATCCCGCCGGGAAAAACTACACACTTTAACGATTATACATGCTTGCGATCACATTGGAGGTTGCGGTCGACCTCTACCAAATCTACGATGGCTACCTCTTTCCTCATAGTGTCAGCTGAAGATAATACATAGGTTCAGTCGGCTAGCTTGATGTCACTCTTAGAACGTACATATGTGCACCTTCCGCTTAGATGTTTAACTATATGATGCATGGGATATTATCGATACCATTCAGCACAGGTTCCAAGAACATCTCCGATTGAATACCTTGTTTGCACTACCCCGTGTACATCCGCTACGTGAACATAAGATCTTACCTTTCCTGTGTACTCGCAATCCAAACACGTAATATGGCAGTGCACATAACTCGTATCTTTGACCTCAATTTCTTGTCTCATCCTCTCGCTTGGTGCAAACTATCGCACTGAACGAGCGACTTCCACATCGATACAAGTCACCGTATATGATGTCGTGAGTTCCATTGCAGCTGTTAGCTATCGTGCCTTGTAGAGTGGCGTGTCCTTTCGTGTGCGCGAGCGCGGCTCCGTGTGATTTTCAGGTGGCTTACGCTCGGGCTGGCTCTCGGTTGTCTCGAGCCGGACTCGTCTTACTTGATCTTCGGGTCTCCCGCCCAAGCTCGCATCTTTCGCCTGTCTGGGCGACGCGTTGATATTGATCTCTGGCAGGCACACTTCGCAGCTCAGATCGACGCCGGATCGCGTCCTCCCCAGGGAGTATATCTCTTCACGTGTTCGCTCGGGAACGGGAGACCCCGTGACTCGCAGTTCGACGGAATATTGACGCATCTCTCGGCCATTTTTATTCTGGTAAGTAATTCTCGATCGTTCCGTGCGGTGTGCTGATTACGACAGAGGCATGCCGAGTTCATCGCGAACACTCGCGGAGTCATGCCAGAGCTCTTACCTTTGAGATATACTCTGCGTGCCGCGACTCCGAGTGTACCGTGCGCGGTACTCGTGGTCCTATATCCAGTCTTAACGTGTCCGACTAAACTACACGAATAGGGATATAGAATAGAGAGTCGAGTGAGCATTCTGCTTATGCTATTATAAGAGCCCTGTGCGATTTCTTTTCTCCTCCTCTTCGCGGGATATATCGAAACGTGACACGCTGGTCTCACAGTCCTACTGCTGATGATGCAGTCGTGGCTGAAGCTGTTGCATTGATAGTCAGTAAGACACACAGCGGTGCTTCTGGTTCCCAGGCGTTCTCCTACCGTGTGATTCATAATTCCCGGTTCCCTGCGTAAGGCGGAATACGTTTGCGGACTACTTTTCCTTCTGACTTTGTCTGATCGGATCCTCAGCGCTAGGATCAATTCTGGTACGGGCTTTAGATGCTCGACGAGCCACGGCAGTCAGTCTTCACACCGGTAAAGAACTTTCCACCTTCGATCTAGCTATGGCATTGATGGTAGCGCACATTCGCATTCGGAAACGGTTACATTTTATGATAGCCACTGCTTTACGTCAGAGTAATAATTCGTCGTTCGTCGACGTGGCTGATACGACGTAGTCGTGCCGATTTGTTGTCGAGTTCATCGTGCATGACTAGTTCGTGTAGTTTAACGAAACTCAAGGTTGAAGCTGGGATGATCACTGTGAACTGGCACGTCAGTAGTTAAAACAGAAAGTCCGATAAACACGAAATAATGAATTGGAAGTTATAGAACGACCCTATGAGTCATGGTATGTGAAGGGCTGGTGGAAGGTATTATCAGATATGTGACAACTGTACGCTTCCGCTATTTGCATGCTGACGGCTGTAGAGAAAAGAAGAAGAAGGGATAAAGAAATTACGTGTAGATGCATCAAACAACATTCTAGGTGGTCTCTTGGTCGATCTCAGATAGCTGGTGTGAGAAACTCCAGTGTCCTCATTTATAATCTAAAAATAAAATGTTTACAGTATCTCTCTATAACTCGTTTCACGCTTTGTTGAGCGACGTGCAGGCTAGTAATTTCTGGAGGGGGAATATATCTCTAGGCATTCTATATGTTAAGGAATAGTCTATGGAATAACCCCTCTTCTGGTGTTATAATACCAGTATAGCTAGAGAGAATTTGATAAATCGGAGTATAGTGGTACACTATATCTCTCCGCCATACGTATGCAATATTAATCCACATGAAATTATGTAGGTCCCTCAATTAGCGAGCAGAGCCGTAGATAGTGTCTCATGCTATGTGGTTTGATTAGCTGGGGTTAGGTTTGAATTTAATCTCGATAATATACAACTTTATGAATAATTCATTATAGCCTTTGTGAATACTATACAATGATTGCATAGATGAAAACAAACGCAATCAAACATGATACATATGGAGATTATAGTACTCGACTTTATATTATTACTCGAATGTGGTGGTGTGAAACAGTGTGTGACATAAGATCTTATTTGCGGATAGTTTTACTCATAAGAGAACCTAGTATTTGAAAGAAATAGATTAATAAAAGAAGGAAGTATGTACGTAACCATTGATTCAGGCGACAGATAGCTGGAGTATTTAATTAAGTATGATACAGAGAAATAATATGTTGAATTTCCCGAAGAAGGTCGGTCAGATGCGCAGAAGAATTTCGCAATAGTCTTAGAATTGAGGGAGTTCTATGGTTAACACTTATTCATGGTATAAAAGTAAGGCAAATGAAAGGTGTGGTTATTAAATGTAGGTTCAACTTATCATCTTGGATTTAATAAAAAGAACACCATATTAAAATTTTAGGTCAGCTATGTGAAGACAGTGTAAAAGGTATATTCACGCAAAGTTTGACTCGTTGTTTGTTTGGCATTTCTGGTAATTTCAATACAATTCATGTGCGAACCCTAGTAATTTTGTCACACCTAAGATCATACCTCTATCTTGCATCTTTTTGTATCAAACGCTTCAAATTCATATATTATATTAATGTATTTATTTGACTATTTAGAGTGTTGTAAACATGTTGTCTAAATTTCATTGTGTCATATGTTATTTTTGGACCCTTAATGTGGTGTAGTGAGTTAGAGTTAAAAGAAGTAGCACATGAGTCAGTTTAGTTGGTAGCAAGCAAATATGCCGGTATAGTTTTGACGGATTTACTATGGTAAGAGATCAAGATGGGGAGTTTTACTCGACATAAAATTATTAAAATAAACATAGTGGGGTGTATAATATGATTTTGCGTATTACGTGAGTTACATAATTTAGTTTTCTCAGTTCAATCAGCTAAACATCGTGAATCGGAAATGTGAATCAATGGTAAAAAACCACATATTGTCAATGCTTACTCAATGAATTGTGCATTACGACTGCAGAAATATATATAAGTCACGCGAGGTAATATATACATCTATATCTTTTCGAAATGTTATATTTTTTGGAAGTATAATATTTGTTAATTTTAATTGATATTATTATTTTTATTTCTATATTTATCATAGTACTTAGGTGTAATTGAGAGAGGTTGTAAAGTATAAAAAAACCAAGTATACATCATTTGGCACAAAATATATTTAGATATACTATCATGTATGATATAATTCTAAATTAGAATGTATACAAAAACTTTGATACTACAATGCCAGGATTTCTGCGACTAGTATACATCTTTAGTACAGACACGTTTACATTCCTTCGGAAAACGCAAGAAAATAATACTATTAAATGGCGTATGGTCCGCTGATAAAATTGTGAATAGAGGGTAATTTATATACAATATATTTTACAAGGTTATCACTTCGGATCCCAGTCACATTGTTTTGTTAAATTCGCATTATTTACTATATTCTTTCTATATCTTATACAAAGTAACATCGTCAATTATAAATTATATCATAAAAATATATCTGATTGACAAACTAAAATTTAACTTAACATTTGTCAGGATATCATATTATATACCACATGTGTTCAACTTTTAAGCTTTCTCTTCACAAAATTATAACTTTTTCAGTTATATAGATCAGAACACATCATACCAAAAATTAAAATCTTCATCGGCATATTACAGATATCCTTCAGCATTATATTCATAAATTTCACCATCCCATCCATGTTTCATTCTCCCATAATCACTTACTTTTAATAAGCGTCTCCTAACTGAGGGTCGAAAAAATAATATTGTTTTTGCATTGAAACTAATATATTTCTTATACAGAAATACGTACATAGTGCCATGTGCGCACAGCATACTTAGCAATCGTGTTAAAATTATACTTCATCTGAATAAAAAAAAATAAATCTTTTTGTCTTTCCCTATCATTTAAACTTAAATAAATAATATCTACAATTTATATTCTGGTTATTGTATCGTAAAGAACTTTTGTCATCCTCTATGAACCTTTAATTGTTTTGGTTAGAAACATCAGGCAAGGCACATGGTCGGAAAGGACCGTGCTGTATGCCACTGCCTGCACACACATAAACACTACTTTTAGTTCATTTTTTATGTCAAATAAAGATATTGTTTCAAAGTTAAAGTACTTACTAGTATATTATACATTCTGTCTCTTAATTTCTCGTTGAAACAGCCCTAATTATTGTGGAAATCGGAGCAGCGGCTTAAAAATACAGACCGTGGTCCGCCGTGCATTGTCCCAGATTGTCCCAACTTTCATATTTCTTGGGCAATAAAAAAATGGTTTAAAGTTAGCAAACTATCAGCATTACATACATCTACTTCCTTTTCATAGCGATGAATAGGACACAATACCTGAGGGGTAAATCAGAAGACAGAACATTAATTTTACAGGACACCTGTTATCGAGCACTATTTCTTTGCAGGGGTAGGAGACCTAGCTCTGTCATACACCTAATGGCATTAATCAACTTACCCTCATTCCATATATCCATCTTTCCACTGTTTGCACGTTTTGAGAGGGCCTAATTGTATTCTCTGCCTTTTGTATTGTTGAGAGAGATCATCCTATTAGCATCTCACGCCTGCAACACTGAAAAGGTTCTTTTGACTGATCAGATGTTGAGGTGTTTTGACAAGTGTCCTTGGCAAGAAGTGACATGATAGGGACTTATTATTCTGCGATTTCCGACAATGGTGCTTTCACGAAATACAAGAAAGATTTATGTGTCTTTCACTTTTAACAATATTTTATTCAAAAATATGAATGGGATCGGGCACACCACGGGTCCTGTTGTTAGCCCTTCCAACATTTTAAAGGTCAAAAGTGACAGTTTTTAACATTAAGAGTTTAATGAAGATATCTATATGAATATGAACAAAGATTTATGTGTGTGTATTACATGTATATTCCAAGGCCACTTGACGTTTTAAATATTATTTGAAAAAAAAAAATCTTCCCGTAAACTAATAATATGACATATATTAGTTAACGGAAGATTTTTTTTTTTCAAATATATTTAAAACGTCAAGTGCCTGTGGTATATTCCTGAAAGTAAATTTAGTTCCAATCAACATATTTTTGATAATTGATGTTAAAGTAAAGTGTATGGGAAAACATGGTGGGAGGGAAATTAAAAATGTTAATTCTTCATTGCGAGAAGATTTTAATTTTTTTGGTATGATGTGTCTGACTAAGAATGATGTAATTGGAGAGTAATTGAAAACTAATTGGAATTACATGTTATTTTGCAATGTATTTAATTAAATTATAATTACATGTACTTGTAATTGAAAAAAAAAATCAATTACAAATTACTTCCAATTCCTTGAAAATATTACAATTACCTTTATTCAATTACACCATCCTTAATGTATATACTCGTTCCGAGAGTGAGAACCGCTAATTACACGCAAATCACTTATACAGTTATTTTATTTTAGATACATACAAGTACTAAATATATTGTCCCAACTGACTTGGTTCTTTCACACTCACCCCAAAATAAAAAATAAATAAATTAAACAAATAAAATAATATATATAAAAAAAATTCAAAGATAGAGTTATCTGGTGACAATATCTGGTCGATGAATTATTGAAAGATGACAGAATTGGTTTTACAATGTTCATTTATATTTTCTTTTTAAAAAATGATAGTAATAATAACACCCATTTTAAATTTTCGACTCCCCATCTTGATCTCTCTGGATCCGCCCTCGGCATATCTCTGTACATACTATAGCTACTTCTTTAATCTATTTCCAAATTAGGGTCCAAATAACATGCATGATTAGCACAGTTTCACACATCGATAATAACACTAATCATATGATTGAGCGTTGTACAAGTGAAGTATATGAAATTAAGTACACAAGAGTTATTCAACCTAACAAACTGTCAAACTGCTGAATATACTCTGTCTATAGGACCTAAAAATCATGGGTTATATCACTGTATGCCCTTATACATTTCTTGCCTTACGTTTTACCAAAGTGTACCATAGATATCTATATAGATAGCTAAATATACCCTGAATTTGAAATTACATTTATTTTATTTAATACTCCAGCTATCTGTCGCCTAGAAATCATGGGTTACACGTAATTTCTTTATCCCTTCCTTCTTCTTTCTTGGCAATCAAAATCTGTACATCTTCACGCACATATTATAAGTCGTTAAATCCATTCATGTTTTGTTTCTCTATGAACTTTCCAGGCTATAATCTTCATTGATTTGTAAACACGCAGTAACACAAAAACAGACACTCGGTCGATGATCTATTATTATGTCACGTATGCAGTTTCTAAAATTGTAACCGTTTATCAATTCCAGCCAATCGAATAGCTAGCTGGAGGGTTTACCTCTAGACCGACCTTCACCCCTCCAGAAATTTCTAGCTGAGTCGTCAACAAGCGACGAGAAAAGAGTCGAATTTTCTTCGAAAGGAAGGAGTTTGTATAAAAACCAGGACCACTGTGTTGTTTATCATTCAACAGCTTCAGTGCAAACGAGAGACGTACAGTTGTCATTGTATACCAGCCTTATATACCAGCCATGGATTTTCTTCCTATTTCGTTTTATCGACCAACTTACGGCCAGGACCCGCGACTCCGGGATCTGCTAACTCACATGCTGCACGATGAACTCGGCATGCCTCTGTCGTATCAGCCCAGGCGACGAGAAATCCCCGAAAAATGGCACAAATCTTTCCGAATGGACGGGTTCCTTCCCGACGAAGTGAAAGTCTCGGTGTGTGATGGCGTGGTGCGGATCAAAGCGAGACACGAGCGCGGGGACGAAGACAATAAAGATGTCCGCGAGGCCACCAGGACCCTGAAAATCCCGGAGGGCGTGGACCAGAGCAAGCTTCACTGCTACATGGACCACGACAATCACTACGTGGTGGAAGCGCCGTTCATCCCGCGAGAGGAGGAGAAAGAAATGGAGGTAAAGATAGAAGACGTGCCCGCCATTACGGAGGGGAGTAAAGAGGAAGACATGCAGGTAGCGGAGTCCGGGGAGCAATTCAAGGAGAGTCTGGACCTGTCGGTGTTCGAACCCGATCATATTAACATCAAGCGGAAGGGCAATGTCGTCAGCATCAGCGCCGACCACGACCGGGAGGAGGACGGGATCCGCGTCACGCGCAGCTTCCGGCGAGAGTTCACCGTGCCCGAGGAGATGGACTGCAGCCAGGTTAAGGCGTGCCGCGAACCGGAAGGCCGGCTGACCATCATGGCGCCCCCCAAGGCCGCACCCAAGGAGAAGTAAGCTGCAAACTGCAAAATACCGGTGATTGCTATATTGGCGATAGTTTTGCACCAAACGTCTTTTGACATTTACTCAATTTTTGTTCCCATGTTTTTTTTTTTACCAATGTAGTTACAAGGATAATCGTTATTTTTTGTACATCATTAATCCATCATTTATGTTTAATTAGTGAAACTAATGAACATATGTATTATTTAGCTCACTTGAGAAGTGCTTAGATTTGTAAGGGACCAACCCCTTTGATTAGATGTATAATCGTTAAATGATGTATATTGTTTCTGTTTTGTAATTCCATTATTTGTTTAGTAAGATGGAAATAAATCTTGTGTATGAATTGAGTATACCGAGTTGTTGAAATTTTTGGGGTCTGGAAATGACCAGGCATTATGACTGAACAAGCTGTGTACGGTAAAGCCCATTGGTAGTACGTGTGACACTAGTATAACCGTTTACGAAAGAACTTGGACTAAGACTAAAATTGTTGCATAGTTGTCAACTCATTTGATTTGGTTATTAAACAAAATGGAAGATATTTGTCTTCACCATAA